>APFE030443450.1:102988-117479 GCA_000404065.3 Pinus taeda | reverse complement strand
ATTGGCATCAAAGGCAGAGAGTGGAGGACAAGCATTGGAAGCATGTCTAATTTCCCCTATTTTCCCCCAAACTTCATTTTACTAACACCCCCAAGGGCCTTGAGATCTGCTCAAGTGTCCAGTCCCACTCCACTTCATGACAAACTACTGGGTCAAACCATGAAGTTTAAACATGAAAAGAAGCCACATTTTTTGTGTAAAAAATGTTTCTCATCATTTCATTTATCCTCAAATTCCTGAGTTAAGTTTTACCTCTTAGAACTTAGCTTTACCCCTTCATTCACCTCACAAAGCCACATTAACTACTAATGTACTATGTATCCCCCTCACTTCCCCCCTTCCCTAATTCTATTAGAATCTATGGAAAATTCCCCAAAAAATATCTATAAATACCCTCCCCCTAGCATTATAGCTATATAACCCTTCCTTAGGGAAATATTAACCTATCTGGGGTTGGTATTAACCCTTTTGTCCCTAAAAACTATGGCTTCTTTCAAGAAACTATGGTTAAAACCCAAAAAATCTGAAACCCCGCCTTCATTAACCCATGTACCCTTTTTCCGCCCGAATTGCATTTTTATTATAAAGTTTTTTTAATAAAAACATTTTAATAAAATGTGCACCTAACCTATAAAACCCATATCCTAATGTTTCATACCCCCCCCCCCCCCGGCGCGCAATTTATTTAAACCCATTAAAATAATGGGCAGGTCCCCCGCACCGTAACACACTGTCACATCATAGTCGTCGCCCACCGCACGATCGTTGACCCCACCCATCTAACGGTGGGCGGTCATTCTCACAGCAGAACTGCCCGACCTTTTGCGTCTAGGGGATGGGCGGTATTGCCGCCGTACCCTTGCCATGCGTCGGTATCCCGCGGTGTTCGCTGCCCCCCCCCTCGATACCACTTACTGCCCTCAGGCCTTCCGGGGAAACCACTTAGCACCTCCTCCCCGCACTGACGTCACGCCCTTGTCAGCGTGACGTCACCCCTCCTTGCCGCCACCGTGCCTCCACGTCGCATCCATGTCACCCGTCAGCCTGTCCACCCTGCCACCGTGTCACTGCCACCTGGGCATCCATGTCAGCTGCCATGTCACCCATCCGTACCCGGGCCCATGATGACATCAGCATGACGTCACCACCAAAAAGGCACCAATATGCCAAAAATTCATAAAAAGACAAGAATTAGCCGTTATTGGTCATTGTTGTGCATAGTTTCCGGAGCTCGTCTGAATGAGAAATCGATGTGCAACAGTCAAAACGCAAAATTAACCCGCCAAAGCTACTGCCGCCTCCATTGTCAACCCGAGCACCTGCAATTTGTCCGGTTCAAATGCCTCCTACGCCATAAAAACCAGGTATTTGCCGCAGACGTCCTCTTTACCCACTGTTCTCCTTTGCTATCCTAATTTCCTGCATAAAAACTCTGTTAAAAGCTCCCAATTGATAAATTGACCACTAAATTTTTCTTAAGAAGCCAGTGAAACCCCTGCGCGACAAAAAATCTTGAAGAAACTCGCGACCCTCTGTAAAAGTCACCACAAAAGCAATTGAAGGAGCTGAGCTACCGGCTAGAAAACTAATTTAGCAGTTCCCTCAACCCTGCTAATAGAAATTCCCTGCAAGTAACCAGCTAATTAGCTCAACACACTTTGGTTCTTCAAAACAGAGTGCCCCACAGTTCATTAAGCTCGTAAAAGCCTCCTTACACTGCCAAGCTGCTCACTACAAAACAAAGATTAGCAAGAATTCCTCAGCATTTGTATCAAGCTTGAAAATCCAGTAAAACATCCAGCTAAAACCAGACAATGGCCACTCCAGCTGCTCTAGATGTAGCTCCTGTGAATCCACCTAGCAAAGAACCGGAAGCTATGCCACTGATGGACAGTGATGTCCTCATTACAGACTTTGTGGTAGAGAGGAATCACTTACAAACTTATTGCCAGCTAAGAAACAGTCACTTGGACAACAATGACCTGTATGGCATCTGGGAATCCAATCTGCCCACCTACTTCCTACCTTCTGTGAACATTTTCCCCGAAGTCATCCACCTCTGTGCAGAAAACTATGACTAGAAACTCAGATCTGTAAAGTCTCCATCTGGGAGCATCCTCTTTTATAACACCAGATTCCATCAACCAAATGCTGAACTACAAGCAGACCCAGTTGTTATACCCCTTCTCCATTAACTACTTGCTAGATGAGGGCTCTAAGCTCTCTAGCACAGACATTGCTACAATAGCCAGGAAATTCATGAAGGCAGACTGCCAACCTTCTGGGCCACCTCCTTTTTCTTATGCAGATTTCAATGAGGTTAGCAAGCTGCTGGTAGATATGCTAACCTTTGTGCTGGGGTTCACTACAAATGAGCATGTTGATCTAACTGTGCTGGTCATGCTATCTGCATATAGCCTTGTGAAGCCCCCTGCTATGAAGTACAATTATGCCAAATATATTGCCAATAAGATACATGATCAATTGTCAAGACTGAAGAGGGAGGCAATATTTAAGTATTCCTCATACATCTATCACCTATTCTTGTACTATCAAACAGATTGCTTCCAGTGCCCAATCAAGAAGCTAGACTCACAGGGAGAAAGGAGGTTTGTCATCTTCTGGTCTTCAGTCTTCCACCAAGTCCAGAATTCTCCCTACTCATACTGTGAATTTATTGACCAGTTTGTGTATCCAGTCACATGCCTCTTAAAGAGGACCCCTCCTATCAGATTGTCCAAGGATATGCAGAAAATCTTGCAACTATCCAGGAGTTACAAGATAGGTGATTGGTACTTGTACCAAAATCACACAGTCATCAGAATCTATGGTTGTGAGCTCTGTCCCTACAGGCCCCCAAAATATGTGCCTATGAGGCCATTTGCCCTGGAATACTACAGACAGCTTATAAACTCTAATCTGACACACTTCCACAGTGCCAAGAAGAAATCCAACCTAAAGTTCAGAGACCACCTAGGCCCATTTATCATGAACAAGAAAGATGGTTGGCAAGAAGCTGATCAAATACTAGGGCAACAGCTCAAACTCAAAAGAAGCTTCTGGTGGGTCCCTTATGACCCTGAATGTTTCATCAGTGCCAGGAGGGTCAAATATAGGCTGCTAGCCTATAAGCATTGCCCATACCCACAAATACAACACTTTGCCAACCAAGATGAATGGGTACCTGAATCAATAGTAGAGGAATTGACCCAGGAAGAAAAAATGGAGTAGACTGTAAAAGACTTGGAAAAAAATCGTGACTTGGATTCTTGTCAACAGGTCCTCTTCAAACAACCAGTCCAAGTAGGAGAAGGAACTTCTACTGCTCCAACTGTACAGGACACCCAACAAGCTCCAACAGCAACAACTACAGCAAAGGGAAAAGAAAAGATGGATGAACAACAACAGGTAGAGACAGGACAGCCCAGCATATCAAAGGATCAGCAATCAGGGCAAGCCCCTCCAGAGCAAACTGAACAACCTCAAATCCCAGTTTTGCAGACTCCTCTCAATGATGAGAGAGGAAAAAAGAGAGACAGAGAGGAGGTCACACCTCCAACAGGATCATCACAGCAACTAGAGGCCAAGGATAGACCCTGAAATAGAAGAAGGAGACATCAGTGAAGAACGGGCAGAAAGCCATAACAGAGAAAGGCAAACAAGCCAGCAGACTGCCACTAGCTCATTTCAGCTAGAACAGACCCAGCAGCATACCACAGAGGTATCCTCCTCAAGACAACAGGGTAAGAAACCAGCTGCAGTCAAAGAAGGCTTCATAGAGATCAAGGCACATAATGAATTGGTGAGAGTGCAGCTCTATGAGCAATTCTTGAAGACAACTCCAGCAAAAAAACAAAGATTGATGGTTGCCTATGATCTGAAGGAAGAAAAATGATCTTCACCGATCTGAAGCCTAAAGTCCCACATCTAAAGACCCCAGCAGATTACTACAGAACAAACCTGGAGGTCTTTTCCAAAGACATACACCCCATGGATCAGATTGAGCTGCACAAACAGACTGGGGAAATGGTGTATGCAACACTTGCTGACAGGCAATGCTGGCCCATCAGCTAAAGGAAGCCCTAAAGAACACAAACAGATAGCTTGATTTTGAAAGGTTGTCTTCCTCTACAAAGGACAATAGAATAAAGACTCTGGAGGACATAATAATTGATTTGGGACATGACCCAAAGGATCCAAAGGGTGTTAGAGCCCTTATGAAGAAGAAATAGGATGACATTGC
The DNA here is from genome assembly GCA_000404065.3 of Pinus taeda. Taxonomy (NCBI): domain Eukaryota; kingdom Viridiplantae; phylum Streptophyta; class Pinopsida; order Pinales; family Pinaceae; genus Pinus; species Pinus taeda. Next base: position 113,236 of record APFE030443450.1, on the reverse strand, counting down.
TGCACTAAGAAGGCAGGCAAAATTGCCTCCTACCATTCACCCTCAAACAACAGAACTTGCACAAGAAAAGCAAGTAGATGATGCTATGGAGCTACTTTTGGTAATGAACCAAAGAATATTACAAATGGAGGCAGAATTAGAGAAAGCATTGCAGGAAAAGCAAGGGGAGTCAGCCTCCCAGCCCCCTCAAACATCAACAAATATTGGACCTGCCCCTCCCACACAAGCAGCAACAGCCCCTCCTGCTATTCCAGCAGCCACCACAACTACATCAGCAACAGGAGCACCATTAGAAGCAACAACAACAGTAGAATCCAGCATGAGCATGGAGGAGTTGATGAAAGTTGTTAAAGAGCTTGAGACTCAGGTGACTGAAATAAATGATGCCAAGGAGAGACTGGCCAAGCTAGAGACCAGTTATGATAAATCCAAGATAACAGTAGCAGAGAAACAAAGAGAAATAAAGGCCTTAGAGGCAAAAGTAAAAAATATGGAAAGTGAATTGCTGCTAGGTAAAACCCTAGCAGAAATAAAGAAGATTATTTGGGTCAAAATTGGCCAATCTATACAGGACCAATGGAGGTCCATTCAGGCAATTTTTGAGTAGGTTGAGCTGATAGATATGGCTCATGTGGAAATACAAAGAGCCAGGACAGCCCTGGGAATAATTCCTGAGCAGGCCACCAGAATGATACATTTCCTCAATAACCGCACTAGAGAGGAACTGGCAGCTCTAGAAATAAGTAGCAGAATAGATACAATCCTGACAGCCAAAAAGGTACTGACCTTGAGGAATTTTACTCAAACTCTGGAGAGGAAATGTCAGGAGATGAAAGAAGAGATTGATGAATTTAGAGCAAAAATGACTATACTACAGGACAAAGGACTGCCAAGCCTAGTGACTGGCACAGGACAACTGCTGTCATATAATCAGTATATGACAAGGATCAATAATTATGTTGAAAATCAGATAACGACATCCAGAAGCTCCACAAAAGAAGCAGGGCCTCCCTCTGGGCAGTCTCTCTATGATAAGCTAGAAAATCTATTCTTTATTGAACATGAAATAAATCATCTGTTTGAGGTGCCTCCAAACTTCTACAGACATACAGAGGCAGATGAAACACTAGTGAAAATGAGGAGGCATCAGCTACCTCCAGCAGATTGGTGGCAAGCAATGCTGGAGATTTTGCCCAGATAATGCCACTATGTTTTTTGCCTTTTTTGAGAAAAATTGAAGTTTTCAAGTCGCGGTACAGGTCAGCAGGCAGGTCGGCAGGTAGATCAGCACACAGGTATAGGAAGCATCCGTACAAGTGACTCACCAATGCATCCAGATAGCAGGCTCAATTAACGCAGAGTTAAAGGCACAGCTACAACCCACTTTCTAGAGCCATAAAGTCAAAAGCTGTCTGACAGAAAAATGGCAGCCATCTCAGCATTAAATGATATATTTATGTTTTCATTTACTTTTTGTAAGAGAGTTGGTGGTGCAATTTATTGCACAATAACTCTCTACTGAGATATTTTGTACCCTATTTTTGTATATATATCCCCTCAGTTAACGCATTGAGGGTCGGTTGGAATGTAATTCCTTTTGAAGAGCTCTATTGTATATTGAGACATTTTTTGATAATACAAATTACTGGTGGAGATTTTTGGTTCCTATGTTGTCTGAAGGAGGAAATGAATAGCTCTGTTTAGTTGCAGAATTCCTGTGTCATTTGCTGGAACAATAAGTTTCTCTGAACTGTGTATGTGTTTTCTGTGTTTTCCATAATTCTTATGTTTTCATAATCCTAGCAAATAGAGAAAAAGAATAGCCTAGTATTTTTTTTGAACACCCTATGCTCAATCTCTATTTCTAAATATGTTTTCTACTGGATTAGTCATGGATATGAATTCTTGATTGCTCATGTCTAAACTAATTCTGTCATGGTGAATATTGCTTCAAGAATTCTTAACTGCTCTTAAGCAATAATTTCATTTTTCTCTGTTAGCATAGTGAAATATTCTTAACTGCCTTTCACTCACTAATTCCATAATTTCATCAAAATCTGATAAAATTTCTTCACATATGCCTATCTGGCTCTGCAGCAACATTCTGCCTTCATAAATCTACTTTCAGCAGCACAAATACCTCAACTCCATTGCCCAATGGAACAAACTGTCCTATGATCTGTATCTCAGTTCTATCTGAATTCACCAACCCACCAAATTCAAACAAAACATTACATCATAACTAGCCAAAAACATTCATCAACTAAGCTAAATTATAAGGAGAGAGCCCTCTCTGGTTGCAAGTAGGCTAGAACATGTAGCTAAAAGATTGGTTAGTGGTTACCTCGGCTGTATTCCCTTTAGGAAGTAGGGAACAACCTAAGTGATAACAGCGCACACCTGTATGCATAGCGCCTTTGTTATTTTACACTGGCCAGTGAGGCCCAATGCGTAGCGCACTGCCCAGTGCGTTGCGCACAGTTTCAATGCGTAGCGCACGCCTAGCTACATAGTGCATTTTGTAAGAGGCGTTTGGAGGCCTTTCTGCTGTCAAAATTAGGCGCGGGATGGATCGTTGGAAATTTATTTGAGTCTAATTTCCAACCCAACTGGAATTTGTCAATTTGGAGTTCATTTTCCTTGTCAAAAATCAAATCTCCCAAGACTGTTCAAAATGTGCCAAATGAGGCTGCCTCAAGGTAGAGTGTTGTTGCAGTCAACTTTTTAATACCTTCCTCAACTCCAAATTGAGGTCATGATAGCTCATTGGAAATATATTTGTGTCTAATTATCATTTGACACATCAAGAAAGTCATTTCGCAAACCATGCTAGGAGAAATCTTGATTTTCCCAAGGTCACGTCAGAGGTGCATTCAATTCTCCTGAGGCAACGATATTTTTGACATTTCTCTAAAACCATGATACCTGTGTAAAACGTGAGTGAGGTTTTTCTTCTTTGGCATGTGGTGGACAATAACCTCTCTCAATTTTCCAAAATTCATCTTTTATTGCTCTAAAACATCTTTTTAGTGAAACTTATCCCAATGTGTGAAACAAGGGATTTTGTCAAAATGAAGCGAAATGAAGGGGATAAGGGGCTTCTAAATTCTTGGGGAAATTTTTGGAAATAGGTAGGGATGTTAGGAAGCAGGAAAAAGTGGAATCTTGGAGATCGAGTGAGGGGAAGGGGTCCAAAAGGGAAAAACACAGGCCCAACCTAGAAAATTGCCAGGTTTTGACACAAATTAATAATCAGAAAATTGAAACATCCATATCATTTTTCAATTCAAATTTTCAAGGCACTGAATTGAATTATTCAGAAGTAGAAAAGAAATAATTTTTTTGTATATAAATATATAAAGAATTTTAGACCTTTTCTTTTAAAAACGTACACGAAAGTAATAGTCCCATTCTTAGTAGTGAGGCAATTAGTAATGCAGAAAGAATTAGGAGAAAAGAGAGAAAATTGGGTAACATCTTTCCAGGAATACGATATTGAATTGAAACTAGCCAAAATGGTCAAACGATAAGGGTTTTGCAAGCTTCTTACAGGAGAATCCAACATACCAGTCAAAGGAGACACAGGTAACAGTGAACACATTTCTGAGGTAAGTGTAATTGATGCTTAGTCCCAATACATTGATTTATTTTTTTACTTGAAAAATAGATATGCTCTTCCTGAACTCAATTATAAAAGAAAAAGAGCTTTACGATTAAAATAAAGTCATTATGAGATTATTGATAGTGTGTTATTTAGGAGAAACTATGATTCCATATTGTTAAGATGCTTAGAAAACTCTGAAGAACAAACATTTTTGCAGGAACTTCATGATGGACTAGTAGGTGGACACTTTGGAGGAGATACTACTACACATAAAATCTTACATGTTGGATACTACTGGCCCATTCTCTTCAAATATACCCACGCATATGTAAGGAAATGTAAAACATTCCAAACTGCTTTTAGAAGATAATGAAAACCGACCTTGCCTCTGTAGCTGGTCAACATTGAACAACCTTTCAAACAATGGGGATTGGATGTCATAGGTGAGATAGTTCCTCATTATTCTAAGCAACATAGATATATTTTAACTGCTACAAATTACTTCAATAAGTGGGTGGAAACAATTCCTCTAAAGGTAGTCAATTCTGAATATGTTATTAAATTTATTGATCACTTTATCATTACAAGATTTGGTTTTCCTTCTGCACTTATATTTGATAATGCATATTAATTTTCGGGTACTAGTATGATTGAATTTGAAATTAGGAGAGGTTTTAAACTCAAATATTCTACTAATTACTATCCCCAAGGAAACAATTTGGTAGAATCCACTAATAAAAATCTCCTTAAAATAATCAAAATAACTATAGATCAGAATTGAAGAAACTGGCACAAAGCTTTAATATTCGCTTTATGGTCTGATAGGATAACTCAAAAGGCCTCTATAGGCACTTCTCCATTTAACCTAGTCTATGGGAAGAAATCCATTATTCTATCACATTTAGCTCTTCCTTCATTAGCCCTAGTTCAATTTATTGAAGAAACACCTTCTTCCTTGCAATTAAGAAATTCATAAATCCTAAAACTAGAAGAAGAGAGGGAAAAGGCCAAACTCACGCATGCCAAACATCAATGGATGGTGAAAGATTCTTTTGATGCAAGTTCAGTCACACAAAGATCCTTTCAAGTTGGAGATCTAGTTCTCAAGTGGGAAAAAGCACACAAAGAAAAAGGGAAATATACCAAATTTAAAAAACTATGGCTTGGTCCCTTTCAGATTGTTGAACTGATAAGCCCATCTACATTTATACTTCAAGATTTATTAGTAAAGAGAGATTCTCTTCGTGTAAATGGGTTAATATTCAAGAAATTCTTTTCTTAGGAATTTACAAAAAAAAAATGTAAAGGATCACTTCCATTGTACATCACGCTGCAATTTATTTTCCTTTTACAGATTTTGTTAATAAAATGTTAAATAGTACTCTATTGGCTTTTCAAATATCTCTTGAAGTTATTTTTATTTTTTCAATTTGAAGGTAGGAATTTTTAAGAAGTGGTTACCAAAATTGAAAATTAGATAGAAATTATAGAACTCTGAAAATCTTTTCCATTAACTTGTAAAATCTTTAAAAGACCTCAAAAAATTATATCCTTTTACTCTAGTTTTAGTAAAAAAAGGTTATCCTTAAAAAGTAAAGACCGTCTTATGATGAAAATACTTTCAACCCATATTTGTCATGCAAAACCCTTAAGGAGTCAATAGTCCTCCCCATCCATTAAAAAGGGATTTTTAGAGTGTAATTCTAAAATATAATAATTCTAAAAAGATAAGAGGTCTCATCACGAGCTTGCATACCATTTTTATAGGGAACCAATTAAACTGACATTACCACATTAAACACCAAATCAGGTAATGGCTTATGATTTTTAATTATAAGACAAAGGGTCTCATCATGAGCCAAAATTTTCAGTTTTAATTATTACCAGTGAATGGCATTGTCGTTATCTAGCGACCAAACCATGACAATGTCTTTTTAGCAGTAAAAAAAAAAAAAAAAATAACCTCTAATTATTGCACTATTAAATGGATGGGACACTGGATTTTTGTTGGTTAAAAGGTAACCCTGTCGAAGCTATGAATGCCTCCTGACAGCAATGGCTCTATCTATGAAAAATGAGTACATTACAAATAAAGTCCTAAAAAGCCCCCTACTTTATTTTTATCAACTGATTATTGAATGATACAAGTAAATAAGAGTTTTTCATTCATGAAAGGTTTTCAAAAGAAATTGCAATTTAATGAGTTTTATAGTTAGAGTAATTTTAGTTATCTAAATTTTTCGAAAAGTAGTTTTCACTTCTTAGATTATTTTACTGAATTTTTGGAAAATTTCATTTATCAGAGATAACTGGTTCTTCTAGTGAATCGCCAATTGTTGTACTATTCAACAACATCCATTTTAATATATTATAAATTTCCTATGAAATTTATTATATTAAAATAGGGACCCTTTAGTTTTAGAAAATCCACATAAAAATTGTTACCAAAGATACTTAGACTTTTTAATTAAAACCCAAGTATTAAACCTTGATTATGCAAAAAATAATTAACAATAGTCCCCGAGACCAAAATTATAGTTAGGCTTCAAAAACCTTAATTATTAATAAATATGGGTTATTTAATTAAAAAACAAAATAATCATAGTTTTTAATTCCCAAAGTTTTTTTCTTTATAAATTCCTACTCATACAAATCCTGCATCGCAAAGTTTCTAAAGGCAAAGACTTCCCCACAAAAATCTGACTTATCTAAAGGCTAAGACTCCCTCGCATTGCAAATAAACAAATTTTCACAAGGAAAAAACCCCTCCTCCAATTCCATTACGATTGCAATATAAACTAGACTCGACACAATATTTAAATGGATATGAATGATTTCACATCCGGGCTTATTGCAACTTTTATAATCCCGCCCATAGCTTTGCCTCCGCTATGAACACCAATTGTGATATGAAATCTTGAGTTACCTTGATTTAATAAATGACTTAGATCTACCTAGATCAACGATAGAGAAAATTTCAAACCCCTTGCTCACATTTTAAGTTTCTCAAGGGGGGGGTTCCGAAAAGTGTTTTTTCGTCCAAACCATATATCCATGTGTCACTGATTTGTTCTTTTGGAGCCCCCTCCTCACAAACCACTTACCACTTCCAACCCCCCGAAAAAAACCTTTAGCCATCCACCTTTTAGTGATTACGATTTTGATTTTATTTTAAGTACTCCTTGTCTTAAAATGATTGTGATTATTCAGAGTTCTACCCCTAGTCTAGTGTAAAAGTGATTTTGATTTTACAATAAGACCATAAAATTCCAACTTGTCTTACCACAAACCTCACTCCGCATTACTCTCCATGATGGTGTTGACCTAGGTTGTCATTGATGTCAATATGGCAATATTCTAGATACTAGATGATCCATGAAGAGGAAGTAGAGTAGATCCATGAAGAGACAGGAGTACAACCATCATGATAGCCAAGCCATGAGCAAGAGTCTGTTAATGGAGGAATTAACAAAGGAGGCATATCAAAGCTATCACTTATGCTTAAGAGTACTGTAGAATATTAGAGCAAAAGAGGCATATAGAAAAAGGCAGAAGCCATCAAGGTATGAAGGTATCAAGAGGAGGTCATTGAAATACATTGCAAAGCCAAAGGAAGACATTGGAACAAGAGGAGCCACATTGGAGAAAGAGGAGCTACATCGGAGGAGCATTGCATGTAATACATGCCCATGAAGAACCAAGAGGAAGACGTCATCAAAAAGAGGAGTTAACATGCTAGAGGAGGCAAAATAGAGTCATCAGAGCTACAGGGAGCAATCCATAAAATATATATATATACATATTATATATTATATATATAATATATATATATATATATAATATGCCAAAATAAGAATATATCGAAGGAGCAAACAAAGGAAAAAGAGGAGCAAATAGAGCTATCAGAGAGCTATCGGGAGCAATATAGTGTATATGCATGCAAATACACTATTGGAGAAAAGTATGGCAAAGTATGCCAAGGAATACACTATCCGGGAATATATGCCAAAGAGTCAAAGCAGAGCAGAATACATACATATATATGTGGAAGAGTTAAAGGAGCAGAGCTAAAGAAGAGGCGGAAGAGTTAAAAGAGGCACAAACACATATATATAGGCATTTACACTATCAGAGGCGGGGTATATAGATATATCGACAATATCATAATCGGTGGTTCAGTTATGTGCCACTACCCAAAACCCCCGATAACGACATATATGTGCGGACCCGACGAAACATATAAGTTCGAGTGCATAAACAGTGAAGTTCGCCAAAAGTGTTTTAAAGTATGTCTTAGTGTATATTAGATTTTCGGGCACTAAGCGTTGGCACATTAAAACATGCGAATTTGCATAATAATATATACATATATATATATATTTTATATATAGATATATATATATATATATATTACCATATAACACGATATGTGTGGACCCGCTGCAACGTTATGCAATGTTTATTGATATATCGCATCTGTTCATTGCAATAATACCCAAAGGCCTGTCCTCCTGCAAGCGCCGATTGCGATGAATGTTGCAGACCCGATCCAACATTGCAGTTTGGTCTACTGTTATGTCGCATCCAACATATTGTAGGTGCTTAAGGCCTTGCTTCCCTAAAAGCACAAATTGTGATTACACTGCAGACCTGATGCAGGTATTAATGTAGGCGTAATAAATTTGAAGTCCGCCCTTCAGAGTTTCAGTTGGATTTTCATAATTTTCCTATGTATTTCAGTAATTGTATTGCATGGGGTTTTTAGGCAAAAAGGCTTATGATAATGGTTCTGATAGTTCAAGAAACTTGAACGAAAGTTGATTTTTATTGCGATTGGGACATGGCATGTCTATTAAACAATAAAGTCCTATGTATGCCTATTATCATTGAAAAAAAGAGGCTCTATTAGAGTTTTAAAATGCAACGGTTTTTCTCTGGGTATTTGGTCGTCACCGTTAAATCAATGTGTCCTATAAGCATTGGTAAACCTAAATAGACAAAGGAAACCAAAAGATCAGGAAGCCGAAGAAGCAGGCCAGCGCAAAGGAAGCCACAGTGACCGAGGATCAAGTGAGGCAGAGGAAACTACAGTGACCAAGCAGGAAGCCAATGAACCAGCGGAAAGCGGAAACTGATGATTAGAGGCATTAGGAAGATACAAAAACATAGAACAATTAGTGTTGAACGTTGTTGAAATAGTTGGAGGTAACCGAGGTAGCTAGAGGGTCCAACAGTACAAAAAGAGGGCCGAAGGACCAACAGGATAGGAGATAGTCAAAGCAGAGAAGTGTCAGTAGAGAAGCAGTCATGCTGAAGCATTCATTGTGACAATAAGAACATATGCTTGAACAAAAAATCGGTTCTTATGCAGAGCTTAGTTTCGATAATAGTAGACTCACTAAAAATATGTGGAGACATTATCAGAGGTAATGAAGGCTATTGGAGACTCTGTGTGGACAGTATGAAGAGTTGTAAAGACTCCTTCATAAGAAAACTAGTTGTCACTGATGTTGTACAATGGAGACTACAATGAAGCTACAAACAGACAGAACTCAGTAAAGAAGAGTTCTGAGAGTAGAACATTACTATCAAACATGCCTTGACAAGGTTGGGTTGGAACCCTTGTGGTTGGTGCCTCACAATTAAGAAGGATTGGAGTCCTTGGGGCTAATGCCTCAGAAGTAAGAAGGATTGGAGTCCTTGGGATTGGTGCCTCAAAAGTAGGAAGGATAGGTGTCCTTGGGACCAGTGTCTCATGAACTAGAAGGATTTGAGTCCTTGGGAGTTGGTGCTCCTAAGTCCAAGATTGGTGCCTCGACAAAATAGAGTTTGAGCTCTGGAGGTTGGAGCCTCACAAAATTCGAAGTTGGTGCTTGGCAACTGATTGTAACCACTTATATATTATATCTATTTTACTGCAAAGATTATATTAATAAAAGAATTTATTCTTGTTGTTCATCTTGTGTTCTAAATATAAATGTTTTAACTGGTAAAATAATAGTTGGAAAAATAAATACTGATTCACCTATTGAAAAGTGTGCAACAAGAAATGCTTGTTGAGAATGCAACAAGATGATGGAGCTTAGTGGAAAGGAGTTACCTTCACTAAGTGGGCCCGCAGGCTCTTTTTGGCGCAAGTCTATTTTTAGACTATGTCTATTTTCAGACATATGGATCATGTCTATGGATTGCAGGTTGCTATTTATGGATGACTGATCAAGTTGGAAAAAAATAGATGGACTTCTATTTTTAGACCACAGCGGAGTGACACCACAGCGGAGTGACTGCTCAGTCTAAATATAGAACAGTCAAATATTATTAGCTCATAATAATATTTAGACTATTAAACTTTGTCTTATTCTCTTGGAGCACTTCAGGATGAGCTACGGATGTGGTACATGCAGATCCCAGAAGGAAATACGTGGTTACCTATGGGATGACTAATATTTGCATGCAGGACTTCAGTTAGAACTCAAGTGAGTTGAGTTTAGTGGACTGGAGGTGCAGTTGATGGAGTTGTGTTCAGTTTAGCTTTGTTAAACTGGGTGTATTTAGTCTAACTGGCAAATAGACTAGAGATGAGTTGGGCGAATTAGTTATTAATTAATTCACAAGTTATTAACTCATAATACAACTAATGAATA
>APFE030443450.1:75432-101607 GCA_000404065.3 Pinus taeda | reverse complement strand
TGTTGAAAAGTGTGCAACAAGAAATGCTTGTTGAGAATGCAACAAGATGATGGAGCTTAGTAAAAAGAGTCGCCTTCACTAAGTGGGCCCGCAGGCTATTTTTGGCGCAAGTCTATTTTTAGACTATGTCTATTTTTAGACATATGGATCATGTCTATGGATTGCAGGTTGTTGTTTATGGATGATTGATCAAGTTGGAAAAATTAGATGGACTTCTATTTTTAGATCACAGCGGAGTGACTGCTCAGTCTAAATATAGAACAGTCAAATATTATTAGCTCATTATAATATTTAGACTATAAACTTTGTCTTATCTCTTGGAGCACTTCAGGATGAGCTACGGATGTGGTACATGCAGATCCCAGAAGGAAATACGTGGTTACCTATGGGATGACTAATATTTGCATGCAGGACTTCAGTTAGAACTAAAGTGAGTTGAGTTTAGTGGACTGGAGGTGCAGTTGATGGAGTTGTGTTCAGTTTAGCTTTGTTAAACTGGTTGTATTTAGTCTAACTGGCAAATAGACTAGAGATGAGTTGGGTGAATTAGTTATTAATTAATTCACAAGTTATTAACTCATAATACAACTAATGAATACATCAGTTAACTCAGTTGCATTTCAGTGCATGTTCAGTTCAGCAGGGACAGGTGTTAGAGAATCAGATTGCTATCAGTTGTGACTATAGTTATGCATCAGATCTTGCACAATCAAGGGATTGAGTATGCCAATGAGTTTGCTCACGTATTTTCCCACATTGTAGCTTGTGCTCACGTGATTTAGCCAAGGAAATATGTGGTTGCCTTGGAATTATCATCAGTTCTTGAGCAGGTATTGAGCAGCGGAGGCATGCAAGCAGCGAAGGAGATTTGAGCCAGTGATTGATTCAGATCTGAGCTGTATTGTGTGTAACAGAGGTGGAGATACTTGTGAGAAGTATTATGCTGTGTAATGTTACATGACTCAATCATTAATATACAGATAGTTGGGGTTTTTAGCGAGATGCTTTCCCCGGGATACATACTGTGTTAATGTGTGAATGCTCTTGATGTTTTATTGTTATTGATGCTGCTATATTGATGATCAACGTAGAGGAGCTTATGTATTGTGTATGTTTTCCGCAATAGTACATGATCAGGATAATCTCCATTTAATATGTGTTAAATTATTCAAAATTTCTACATCACCCCCCCCAGTATTTCCAACAATTGGTATCAGAGCCAGTACCTTCATTCAAAGCATAACAGCTTGAAGTTTATCTTTAGAACACAAATGGCGAAGTCAAGGAAGAAAGTCTCCAATCGTCCCAAGGATGTGTCTACCTCTACTACTAAGATAGAAGGCAATCAATTTGAGCAAGGTTCAATGGGAACTTTAATATATGGGAAGCAAGGATGAGTAATTTCATATAGACTCAAGATATTAAAATTTGCAAATCAATGATTGATGATAGCAGCATGGATAGAGAATCCAAGGACTACAATGCAAAAGCAATGAAGGCAATCTTGAATGGGCTACCTGATTCTATAAAGAACAATCTAGGAAAATATTCATCAGCAAAGGGTATATGGGACAAACTTCATGACCTTCACTCAAAAGGAGCATTGACCATGACCATCAGTCTAGAAGATGATGGAAATCAAGAAGGAAATCCAAAACCCATCATAGAAGCTAAAAATGAGAATGATGACATGAAGGCCAAAGCAAACCTAGAAGATGAAGAGAATGAAAAGGATTTTGTAGAAGATCTCCTTGCTCAACTTATGGTTTCCATGGAAGATATTAACAATTTAAAAAAGGAAAGTAAGGAACTTAAGAAGATAGCACTAGTTGGTGACCAAGATCAAACAAGAGATACAGTTGACCTTGTTAAGCTTCAAGTACAAGACAGGGATGAAGAGTTTGCTAAGCTTAAGAAGGAATTTCATCAAAGCAAAAGAAAGCATGATGAAGAAGTCATATCCATGACAAATCAATTGGATAAAGCAAAGAAATGGGAAGATACCTTGTCAAGTCAACTTGAACAAGCATAAGGAGCTGAGAAGAAAATGGAAGCATTGGAAATCATAGAAGGACAGGTTGATGAAGCAGGAAAGGAAAGAAACACCATGATTTGTCAAATAAAAGGAAAGGATGAAGAAATCTTCAAAATGAATTCAGATTTCATCTTCCTTTAAATAGAAGCAGATGAAGCTACTCGTATCAAGGAAGAAACTAAGAAACAACTTGCTAAGAAGAATAATGAGTGTGAAAGATTGGAAGAAGAGATTGTCTTCCTCAGAAAAAAGATTGAAGGGATGAACAAAATATTGCAGAGCTCTCAAGCCTTGGATGACATGCTCAGCTATCATAGATGTCCATTTGATAAATCAGGTCTTGGGTATGCAGGTGAATCCTCAAACAAGAATGAAAATACTTCAAACAAAAGGGATGTGAAGAAGCTAGAAAGAAATGGTGATGCTCCTAGTTCCAGCAAAGGCAAGGAGAAATGTTAAGGCTACAATAGAAGAAATCCTTCTACAAGAAGAAATCCTACTCCAAGAAGAAATGCAGATGGTGTCAAAGATGCGAGAGGCAATGGTTATCATCAAAGGATCTCAAGGCAGAAAGGCTTCAGAAGTACATCAAGGAAATCTCCATCTCCCAGGTACCAAAGTTCATTTTTTGGTTATTGTTATTCTTGTCCAAACTTTGGTCGCATGGGAAAAGACTGTAAAGCATATCATAAATATAGATGTTATGGCCCCCAACCATCTCATAGAGATAGATATTATAGTCCCCAACAATCTCCAAGAAAACAATTTACAAGAAGAAATCATGAATTCTTATTCATGAACAATGTAGAATGCTTCAAGTGTCATAACATTGGTCATATGGCACGTGATTGTAACTTAACTTGGGCTCTTACACAAGCTAGAACCATGCAAAAGAAGAAAGTTACACAAGTATGGAGAAGGAAGAAAATACAATCTGAAAGTCCCTTAAACTCTCCAACGAACAACATATGTCATTGGTCTGAATTTTGACAATCTAAGCATTTGATGGGAAGACTCTGCCAAAAGAGATGATGCATATAGTTAGGGGGAGCCTGTGATTCTTGATCATTATTGCAGAAGCTATTAGTGAAAGAGTCCATATGAAATCCTTGTTGAGCTATATTAACTATCATTCTTTGATAAAGATCATTTCTCAGCGGTACTCCCATTGAAGAATATGATCTTGTAACCATTCTTTGGACTATTGTTAAAGATTCTTTCCACTTAATCACTAAGTCGTGTTTGGAGCAATAGAGAAAGTCATCTAATGCTAGAGAAATAGGACAAATAATTATGGTGTTGATATTATAGATGCTAAATGTCTTGACTTAGGGATTTAATGTGAGAATAGATAAATTATGGACACTGATAGAGGAAATATTCAAACAAATAGATACATCTAAAATGGAGTTTGAAGTAAGAGTAGCTGGTGGCATATAACAAAACTTAAGCATTGCAAAAGATGCAAATCAATAGAATGATTTTAAAAGACAGTCACAGATTGGATATCTGAATCTGTTAAGAAGAAATAACTTGTAGAGATATGTACAAAAACACAAGGAAAATATGGCTCATAGAAAGGAGAATGTTGTGTAGTCAAATACAACTTATGATAATACTGATCACTGAGAAAATATAGCAACAATAAGGCACAACTTCTCACCATTTCAATTAAATGTAGTGATGTTGAATACTGGATTGTAGTGACTCAAGGAGAAGCACAGAGACACAAAGGAACTCGGATCTAAAGAAAGATAACAAGAAAGAAAATTTCAGTGGCATTTTTCTCTTGATTCGGACTATGAAGACCTCTCAATTCTGACTGTGGAGATAACAACATGGATTGAAGCATAAAAACCTGGACTTGGACACTTGGTGAATGGCTCTTTTCAACCTGATTGAAAGCATTGAAGTAGAGAATTTTTTAAGAATTGTTGAAGCCATGATAAAGTAGTTTTGAGACATGAAGAGGGAATAATGTGCTAATTGATGATAGAGCATCAATCCTTCTATCTTGAGTAAAAATAAGAATAGCACTATGACAAGGGGAGTCCTAGACCCATGAAGACCTTCCATTTATGAATAACATAAGTAGTTTGATAGGGGGAGTCCCAAAGCACTCCTTTGCCATTGATTTCAAAGGGGAAGAGAAGAAGAATAATGCCATCAATAACAAAGGGGGATATTGTTGACCTAGGTTGTCATTGATGTCAATATGGCAATATTATAGATACTAGATGATCCATGAAGCGAAAGCAGAGTAGATCCATGAAGAGAAAGGAGCACAACCATCAAGATAGCCAAGCCATGAGCAAGAGTCTGTTACCGAAGGAGTTAACAAAGGAGGCATATCAAAGCTATCGCTTATGCTTAAGAGTATTGTAGAATATCAGAGCAAGAGAGGCATATTAGAAAAGGCAGAAGCCATCAAGGTATGAAGGTATTAAGAGGAGGTCATTGAAAGACATTGCAAAGCCAAAGGAAGACATTGGAGCAAGAGGAGCCACATTGGAGCAAGAGGAGTGACATCGGAGGAGCATTGCATGTAATACATGCCCAAGAAGAACCGAGAGGAAAAAGTCATCAAAAAGAGGAGTTAACATGTCAGAGGAGGAAAAACAGAGCTATCAGAGCTACAAGAGGAGCCATATATATATGTCATATATATATGCCAAAGAAGAATATATTGGAGGAGAAAACAGAGGAGAAAACAAAGCAAACAGAGGAGCAAAGGGAGCAAACAGAGCTATTGGAGGAACCAAAGAGCAAAACAGAGCTATCGGAGCAAAGAATGCCAAAGAATACACTATCAGGAGCTATCGGGAGCAATATAGTGTATATGCATGCAAATACACTATCAGAGCAAAGTATGCCAAGGAATACACCATCAGGGAATATATGCCAAAAAGCCAAAGCAGAGCGGAATACATACATATATATGTGGAAGAGTTAAAGGATCATAGCTAAAGAAGAGGTAGAAGAGTTAAAAGAGGCACAAACACATATATATAGGCATTTACACTATCAGAGGTGGGGTATATAGATATATCGGTGATATGATATTCGGCAGTTCAGTTATGTGCCACTACCTAAAACCCCTGATAGCGACATATATGTGCAGACTCAACAAAACATATAAGTTTGGGTGCATAAATAGTGAAGTCTTCCAAAAGTGTTCCAAAGCATGTTTTAGTGTATTTCATATTTTCGGGCTCTAAGCCTTGACATGTTAAAACATGCAAATTTGCAATATATATAAATAGACCATATAACTGCGATATGTGTGGACCCGCTACAGCATTATGCGATGGTTTAATAATATATCGCATCTACCCATCGCAATAATACCCAAAGGGCTATCCTCCTACAAGCACCGATTGTGATGGATGTTGCAGACCTTTTCGTCTACTGTTATGTCGCATCTAACATATCGCAAGTGCTTAAGGTTTTGCTTCCCTAAAAGCACTGATTGTGATTACACTATGGACCTGATGGACGTATTAATGTGGTCGTAATAAATTTGAAGTCCGCCGTTTAGAGTTTCGGTTGGATTTTCATAATTTTCCTATGTATTTTAGTAATTGTATTACTCGGGATTTCTAGGCGAAAAGGCTTATAATAAAGTTTCTGATAGTTCAGAAGGCCTGAATGAAAGCCAATTGTGATTGCGATTGGGATGTGGCATGTCCGTTAAACAATAAAGTCTTGTGTATGCCTTTTATAATTGACAAAAGGGGCTCTCTTATAGTTTTAACATGCAACAATTTTTCTCTAGGTATTTGGTCCTCATCGTTAAATCAACATGTCCTGTGAGCATTAGTAAACCTAAATAGATAGAGGAAGCCAAAGGATCGAGAAGCCGAAGAAGAAAGATAGCATAGAGGAATCCACAACGACCGAGGATCAAGCGAGGTAGAGGAAGCTACAACGACCGAGGAGGAAGCCAAAGAGCCAATGGAAAGAGGAAATTGATGCTTAGAGGCATCAGGAAGATACAAAAACATAGACAAGCAGTGTTGAACGTTGTTGAAACAGTTGGGGGAAACAGAGGTAGCTAGAGGGTCCAGTAGTACAAAAATAGGGCTGAAGGACCAATAGGACATGAGACAGTTGAAACGGAGAAGTAGTCAGCAGAGAAGCAGTCATGCTGAAGCATTCATTGTGACAGTAAGAACATATGCTTGAACAGAAAGCTAGTTCTTATGCAGAGCTTAGTGCAGCTAATAGTAGACTCACTAAAGCTATGTGGAGACATTATCAAAGGTCATGATGGCTATTGGAGACTCTGTGTGGATAGTATGAAGATTTGTAAAGACTCCTTCATAAGAAGACTGTTTGTCACTGATGTTGTAGCATGGAGACTACAATGAAGCTATAAACAGATAGAATTTAGTAAAGAAGATTTCTGAGAGTAGAACATTACTATCAAACATATCTTCACAAGATTGGGTTGGAACCCTTGGGGTTGGTGCCTCAGAAGTAATAAGGATTAGAGTCCTTGTGGCTAATGCCTCAGAAGTAAGAAGGATTGGAGTCCTTGGGATTGGTTCCTCAAAAGTAGGAAGGATAGGTGTCCTTGGGACCGATGTCTCAGGAACTAGAAGGATTGAAGTCCTTGGGAGTTATTTCTCCTAAGTCCAATATTGTTGCCTTAGTGAAATAGAGTTGGAGCTCTGGAGGTTGGAGCCTCACAAAATTCCAAGTTGGTGCTTGGCAACTGATTGCAACCAGTTATATATTATATCTATTTTACTACAAAGATTATATTAATAAAAGCATTTATTCTTGTTGTTTATATTGTGTTCTGAATATAAATGTTTTAACTGGTAAAATAACAGTTGGAAAAAGAAATATTGATTCACCCACCACCCTCTCAGTATTTCCAACATATGGTTGTGTTTGGAATTTATTACAACTCTACATTTTTCGTGATTTCCTGCAAAAGTAATTTGTTTCAAATAAAACTCACTTATCAGTCTCATTTATTTCTAGCTTATCGATTCTTGTTTTCCTTATTAGATAAATTTCTTTCAGAATAATCACATCATTAGGATTTGGTCGGTGTTTGGAACCAACTAATGTGGTTCATCCTTAGGACAAGGTAAAAGAAATCTTACGACCTTCTGGAACAAATAGTAAGGATGCATCACTGCCTAGGTGAGCCGTTGGAGATTAGTCAAACAAGTCAATAAAATATTATATTTATTTAAAAACAATAAAATATTATTTATTTTTATTTAAAATAGTTATAATATTTTAAATATTCTTAATATAGTTAAAAATAAATGTTAGGTTTATGGATTGAAGTAAAGAAATTAATGAGAGGGTTAAAGAATTAAAAAAATTGATAGCTAAAGTTGAAAGGAAAAAAGGGAGGAGGGGGGGGGGTTTGGGGGGTTTATGAGATGAGATAATCTCTAAAATAAGGTAAAGAGAGGTTTTAAAAAAATTAGTTTTAATATGTTGATAATATTTAAAATCTTATAAACTGTTTAATATTCTTCATTTAGTCCATGAAGCCCGCCAGCTCAAAACCCTTCTGACGGACTTCTCGGAAGCCTTAAGAGCATCGATCAACAAATCCAAATCTCAAATCTTCTTTTTCCATACTCCTACTATTACTCAAACTGCAATAGCCCATATTATAGGATTATCCATTGCTAACTTAACATCCAAATACTTAGGTGCTCCTTTGACTGCCTCGGCTCTAAAGCACTCATCCTGGAAAATCCTCGTAGAAAATCTGGAGGCTCGGCTCAATTCTTGGACTCACAGATCTCTAAATATGGCAAGTCGGCTTGTCATCATAAAAGCAGTTCTTGAGGCTATGCCACTTTACCTTTTCTCCATCCTTGCAGCACCCAAATGGGTTCTCAAAGAAATCAGAGTTCTCCAAAGATCCTTTCTTTGGGGTGGAAATGGTCACAAGTGCAAGTGGGCTCTTGTTAAGTGGGATATGGCATGTCTACCAAACAAAGGGGGAGGCATTGGTTTAAGGGATCATTCTCATAGCAATAAAATCATGGGAGCTTGGATATGGTGGAAATGGCTAACTGCACCTCTCACCTCTTGGCTTTCTCTGTGGATAGCTAAATATGCTAGGAATTGTCCAACGGAGGAACAACTAAGAATCTCAGAGGTCAGCATGGGATCTCTCATATGGAACTCGGCAAAGCATCACAGGAATCTCATTCAGCACCATAGCTTTTGGGAAGTGAAGAATGGTAACACTGCAAGATTTTGGGAAGATTCATGGCAGCAAATGCCCAAACTAAAGGAACAAATCCCTCATATTCAACTTCTAGAACAGGGTATGCAATCTCATGACAGGGTTAAAAAATTTTTGGAGAAATTCTTCAACCCAATAATACAAGGAATGTCTCAAGGCGGAACAGATCTTAAGACAGGGAACGATGCAAGAACAACAAATTCTAGACATAGAATTAATGAAAAGGAAAATTAAGCACTTTGTAGAAAAGGATATCCTTAGGTGGGGATATGAAGAAAGAGGCACATTCACTACGAGAGAGGCATATAATATCCTTATCAAGACAAATATGGTGAAAGATCCCATCTGGAGAAAAATCTGGGACCCTTCCATATGGTCAAAAGTCTCCACTTTTCTCTGGCTCCTATGTCATAACAAGATACTAACGTGGGACAATCTAAGAAAGAAAAACTTTCATGGGCCCTCTATATTCCCTAACTATAGACAAGGGGAGGAAACCATAGAGCATCTAATGCATTTCTGTTAGATCTCGTGAAAACTCTGGGAAAAGGTCATCTTTTGCTGCCAAAAGGAAGGAAGAACTCATGGAGACAACATTGCCACTGTGCGCAACTCGGATCATAATCCTTATCAAAGTAATATTTTAAATTTCCTATGGAAGCTCATTCCAGGCTTTCTCATGTGGGCCATTTCGAAGGGATGAAATAGTAAAATATTCAAGGATCACTCCATGGCATTCGAAAATATCTGGAAAATAATTTTCCAAAATATTGAGGAAACCTTATCTCTCAAAAACTAGTACTACGAGGATCTCCCAACTACCCCTCAGGAACAATCTATATGGTATAACTGGAACCTCCATTGGAAGCAAGCATAGCTTATCAATGGACCCAAGCCTCCTAGGAGCTATTCACCAGAGAAATGGTTACCTCCCCCTAGGCATATGTATCAGCTGAATTTTGATGGCACCTCAAAAGGTAATCCAGGAGACTCAGGCTTTGGAGGGATTTTTAGAGATTCTAAAGGGGCTCCTCTTTTAACCTTTCTAGGTTCAAAGGGATGGGACACCAATAACTCAGCAGAGTTGGAAGGTCTCTGGCAGGCTCTCATTATTGTGGAAGATAAGGGTTTTTTTCCGCTCATAATAGAGGGTGATATCCAGATCATAATCAATATGGTATCAAAAATCTTGCAGGGATCCCCTTCTTGCAGAGTGAGTAATAACTGGAGAATGGCAAAAAGGCTTGAACTTATTGAATGCTAGCTTAACTCCCATAGGGTTGTCACTCTGAAGCACATACGTAGAGAAGGGAATAAAGTAGTGGATTTACTTACTAATATGGGGGTTGACTGTAGGGTGGAACTCCATGCCAGACCTATTTCAAGCCTAGCCTCTAAATCTCAACTCTCGGATTGCATCACTCTAGTGAAGAAAGAGATGCGGCAGGAAGAAAGAGGCCACTCGGATGTGGGTGACATTATTTACCTCTAATGCCCGTAATGATTAATGGACAGACATGGTACTGCAAACTCCAGATTAGCATGGCAACCCAGGATTTCATCTAGCGCAAGATGGATAGCCTTAAGAGAGGTGTATTTGGTGGGATCTAGGCATTAATGGCTTGCAACGTCAAGGAGAAGCAGTGTTCATTAAATTGATGATGCTCTGGTTCAACCTCACCATAACTTATGCTCAGCCTTCATGCTCTAGGCTTCAGCTTGCTATGGGTCTCAGTGTAAAGTGGGTCTTCGATAATAGAGGAAAGCTTCCTGCCTTCTCCTCGCCCTCTGGTCTGAAGTCTGATTTCGCTGAGATTTCTATTTGCCTGAAGGATCGATTTGTGTGGCCCTTTTCACTCTCTAAGGCCTATCGTGAGAAATTGAAGCGGTTCCCTGAGCTATCTTCCTGTCCTGCCCTTGGTCTTACTGTGCCTCCCCTTCTTCATCTCATCATGGTTCGACAGAGTATGAGGAGTGGCTCTGGGGCGCGCCGTGGTGGCCGAAGGCATTCAATGGTGAGTGGTTCTGGGGACCCTGGACTGCATCCCATTAATAGTCCCTCCTCTCTGGGTGATTTGCCTCCTCTGAGCCCTGCTCGCAGGCAGACCCCGAATAGTGCATTCTAGGCCACTCACTTTAAGTTTCAGAGTAACCTCCACAGGCCAATGATGATCACTCATATTACCACCATCCTCTCTGAAGAAGACAACCAGCCTCAACCTGTGATTCGCGTTGCGTCTGAGCCTTCTCAAAGCAGTGAGCTGATTTCAGTAGAGGGAAGCCCAGAGAATCGAACAGGGAAAATTCTCGATAGGGAAGTTGTTCCTCTTGCCACTCTACCTCCTGATACCATTGTCCCAGTGGAAGGGGAAGGTAACTTCAATGCCATTGTTCTCTTCAGGATGCTGACAGTGGGCGAGAAAGCAAGCAGCGTTGGCATGCAAACGGGCATTATGTGTCAGCTGAGGGAGGAGCTACCAAGTTAGGACGTGGCGGAATAATCCCACTTGGGCATGCTTACTCTTTTTGGCCTTGTTGGTGTTTAATACGATCAACTTCAGGCAGTTTTGAAGGCAGCTTCAGTTAGCATCTCCAGACAGATGGTGTTATTTTGTCTACATGGCAGTGGCATACCAAAGATCTCAGGGTAGCTATGGAATATCTCTATTTTGCTTTCGGGTCCCTTCTTCTGTCATGCGGGTCTATCTCTAGTTTCCACTTCTGTTCTCAAGTTCTCTTAAACTGGTTATCCCAGGTTCTCCCTGTACTGGGGAAGTTTTGCTGGGTTGAGTGCTCTTGGGTAATTTTATCTGAGGCCTCAAATCCTTGTAAAAATATTTTACTTTTCAGTTAATAGAATTACCCTTTGCGGAGAAAAAAAAAATTAAAAAAAAAATATTCTTCATTTAGTTAAAAATAAATGTTAGGATTATGGAAGTTGATAAGAAAATTAATGAAAGGGTTAAAAATAATAAATAAAAACAAAGTTAAAAGGGGGAAATTTTTTAAAATATGTAATAGTAGGAGATAAATTCTAAAATAAGGAAAAGAGGGGTTTCAAAATAGGAAATAATAGATATCATAAATCTATAAAATAGAAATAAGAAGTAATATAATAAGAAAACCCATAAATTAATAAGGGGGGAAAGGCTATAAACCTACCTAGGGAGAATATAAGGCAAGGATCTAAGAGGTTAAATACTATAGAAGAGATAAGGAGGACAATAATCCATAATAATAAAGCTAAAAAAGGGGATGAAGAAACAAAATAAAATAAAGATATACATAATATGATTAACGTAAAAAGAGAAAGATGAAAGATGATCATAAGGAGAGGATCCTTGTTGAGGTTAATGGCAGGGGAAGACAATTGTGTTGATAAATGATAGTTTAATTCAAACAGATGGACAAACATCCGGAGAATCCAATCAAAGAAACAAAGCTAATGAAGACAACAAATCACATTCAGAACATTGCTACCAAAAACTGCTTTTCTTTAAGTGTATTGAAGGGATCTATTTAAATTCCCTCGATGCTCTACACAATAGATTCAATTGTTTTTATGCTATTTCAGCTTACTTTTTGTATGAAATTGAGGTCCTAAATTTTATGAATAAAGTCTTACGAAATCTCACGCTATTGTACTTTCATCCTTTTCTCAATAGAATGACTGGAACATTGTTTTAGGAAATTTTCATAAATGATTTTGAGAAGTTGCATTATTGTACTCTTGGAATCAACTTTGTAGGAAGGAATAAACCGCTACTATTTATTTTATGAATTGAGCAACATACATATGGTATTTCTATCTTCGTGCCTCTGTTTTGTTCATAAATAAATAGTGAATTTATCTTTTCATATTGCTTGTTACATGGTATTTAAAGAATAGTGTTACATGTACTCATTTTTGATCATGTTGCCATTGATATTTTTAAATACATGTTCAACAATTTGATTTGATATTCTGAATGCAATATGAGCTATACACATTATTTTGATTAACTATTTAATTAAAGTAATCATCTTGAAATATTTTCATTTCTGTTGATGTTTGAGAAATATATATTGTCATTTACTAAGGAAAATCATTATAGATCACATCAAAATAAATGTTAAACAATCTCGGGTTATAGAGTAGATTAATTCATATGTTTTCCATTTAATTCATTACTGCAAATCCATCTATCTCACTTCGCTATAAGCATTACACATTCATTCAATAACCTTTCAGTAGGAAACTAGTCCCATTATCCCTAGTCAGAGCCACTATCTAAATGGAAAAGGAGATTTCTTAAGGTTCAGACCGGGTGGCTTCCCCCCTGTGTTGACACAACTATTTTCGAGGCCTAATCACCTTAACGGGGAATTTTAGAAAGAAATTACCCATTTCCCAATATAGATTACATATTACAGAAGGTGGTTGGATCAGTTAGAATGTCCATGGTGGATGGGTTCTCTAGTTAACCAAGTGGCAGTCCACCCTGATGATCATAAGAAGACTACTTTCACCACCCCTTGGAGAACTTTCATGTTTGCTTGCATGCCTTTCAGTCTTATGAATGCAAGGGCCATGTTTCATATATATATATATATATATATATATCTTGTAGGGGAGAAAGACAAGTTCATAGTGGTATATTTGGATGATATCATAGTCTTCTCAAAGATCGATGGAGAGCACATCCTCTACTTGAAGCTCACTTTTTAGAAATGCAGGAGGTATGGACTATCTTTGAATCCCAAGGAATCTCAGTTTTCCCTGAGTGAGGGGAAGCTACTAGGACACATAGTAGCACAATAAGGAGTGAAAATTGATTCTAAGTGAGTTGAAGCTCTCAGTCACATTCCTCTACCTGGAAATAAGAAAGAGGTCCAAGTATTTTTGGGGAGAATCAATTTCTTGAGAAGTTTCATACCCAACTATGTAGAAATAGTGAATGGTATTACAGATATGCTTAAGAAGGAAAATGAAGTTAAATGGATCCCTACCTCTCGAGATTCTTTTACTATAATTAAAGAATATTTTGTTGAAGCATCGGTACTAGTCATCCCTGACTACTCAACACTTTTGTATATCTTTTCTTTTGCTTCTCAACATACTATTGCTACAGTTTTTCTACAGAAGAATAAATATGGTTATGAGAAGCCCATCGCCTTCTTCAGCCAAGTCCCGAGGGATTTTGAGCTAAAATATAACATCTTGGAGAAACAAGCATATGCAATAGACAAATATTTGAAGGCATTTCGAATGTATGTGCTACAGTCAAAAATCATAGCATTTGTCCCAATGATAGTGGTCAAGGACATCCATATGCAAGGCGAAAATGAAGGAAAAATGGGTAGGTGGATAACAAAGATACAAGAATATGAGCTAGATATAAAGCCTACTAAGATCATAAAGGGCCAAGGGTTGGTCAAGATTTTATCAGAATCTAACTGCCAAGCTTTGGGAATAAACTTGATAAGAGAGGAAGATAGAAAAAAATTTCAATGGGATGGGATTAAAACAACAGAGAAAAAGATCTATGCCAAATATGAGGGATCACCCTGGTACAATAATATCATCCATTATCTCTTATTCCTGAGGATCCCACTAGGGCTGGATATATCCAAATATAGGACATTGAGACTGCAAGCTCAAAAATATATCATATCCAATGGTTAGACCTAGTGGGATTTTTGCTATTATGTTTGGTATAAGGAAAAACTCATAATGTGATGGAGGAATTTCATGGGGGAGTTTGTGGAGGTCATTACAGCTAGAAGACTACAACTCACAAAATCCTTGAGGTAGGATTCTACTGGCCTACACTATTTGGAAATGTTCATTTACAAGTCAGGTCATGTTAGAAGTGCCAAGCCTTTGCTGAGAGACAAAAACCTTCTCCTCTTCCGCTAATCCCAGTGCATGTGAAAGAAACCTTTAGACAGTGGGGACTAAAATTCATAGGAGAGATAAACCCACCTTCTAGTGGCGAACATAAGTGGATATTAACGGCCACGGATTATTTCACCAAGTGGGTAGAGGCCATCCCAACCAAAAATAGTACAGACTCAATGGTAATTAAGTTTATGGAGCAAAACATATTATCGCATTTTGATTTCCCTATCAAAATCATCACTGACAATTCCTAGGTCTTCAAATCGGAAAAATTCAACAACTTCTGTTAGAAATTCAATATCATCATATGGCACTCCACTACCTACTATCCTCAAAGAAATAGTTTAGCTGAGTCCTCAAACAACACTATGGTCAGAATGCTGAAGAATACTATCATTGAAAATCAGAGGAATTGGGAAACCCAATTGAAGTTTGCACTCTGGGCTAACCGAGTGACTCCTAACTGTTCCACTGGAAAATTTTATTTTGAACTAGTGTATGGTAATGTTGCAGTCTTCCCAATCCAATTAGCAATGCCAGTGGCAAAGATACTGCAAGAAGTGTAGGAGGATCCAAGTTATTTGACACGAAGGATAAACCAATTGGTTGAAATTTATGAAAACAGGGAACAGGTGGGGGCGAAATTGGAAAAATAACAACAAAAGATGAAATCCCTATTTGAAAAAAATTCCAAGGATCGATCTCTTCAACCAGGAGATTTAGTTCTCCAATGGGATGGCCAATGGAAAGAAAAGGGTAAACACAGAAAATTTGATTCACTTTGGTTTGAACCTTTCAAAATTTCAGAGGAAAAATGAAATAATGTGTACTTGATCGAAAATATGGAAGGTGAATCATTGGAGTTGCAAGTAAATGGTTAGTTCTTCAAACTCTATTTCTAGAGTTGAAGGTACCCATCTTACACTCATTGTAAATACCAATGTTTACATTGTAATTATCATACACAATTTCTAGTTTTTTGTTTAAAATTTTACTTTCACAAAAAAATCACTTGTTTAAAAAGAATCCATGCCCAAAAAGAGAAGTTCATAGACTGAAGGTTCTCGATTGATTACATTCCAATGCCCTATCCCCAAGTGGAGCCAATGTTGTCACTGACTGCCAAATGTGTTTTCAGTTGTCCAAAGTGAAAAAGAACAGTGAGTTTTGAAGCCATCTTCCAAGCCATAGAAGCTCTCATAACTAAATCATTCCCTCTCCATTGGATAGAGCTTAGAATATGCTTTCCAACGGTATATGGAACTCTTGAAATGGACCCCAGAATTAGAAGATATGGCCTATTAAATATGGGGGTTTTGTCACCTTTGAAAGGAGAAAAGAATCACAAATCAGCGATCGGAGGTCCTGGTGGCAATGAGGCAATCAGAGGTTTGGGGTAAAACCAACAATTGTCTATATTGCAAATCAACGATTGGCGGGTCCGATAGACCACTCTTAAGAAGTTGCAAGAGGAATATATCGATGGTGTTAAAATTTTGGGAGGGCCAAAACTAATGTAATAAAGGTTTGTAGTGAAAAACCAAGGATAGGTGGCCCCTTTCTCTCTCCTCTAGGGGCCATGTGGCAGAGAACTATTTGAGATGATAAAGACATGGTGGCATTGATGTCACCATGACATGGAAGTACGAAGCACATGTGGCATGATGATTTGTCATTTCTAGGGTCCTATGGGGGCATATCCAAGTGACACATGTCACCACTCAAGAAATGACACATGGCAGTAATGATGTCACCAATCAGCAATCGACAGGTCCAGGCAGTGATGAGGCAATCAGAGGTTTGGGGTAAAACCAACGATCATCGATTTCAAAATCAGCGATCAGCAGGTCCAGGCATATTGGCAATCGGCAGGTCCAACAGACAATTCTTAAGAAGTTGTGAGAGGAATACGTCGATGGCGTTAAAACATTTGGAGGACTGAAAACAATTTACCAAAGGTTTGCAACAAAAAACCAAGGGTAGGTGGATGCTTTCTCTCTCCTCTAGGGGGCCATGTGGTAAAGCACTATTGGAGTTGATAAAGACACAGTGGCACTAACATCACCATGATGTGGCAGTATGGAGGACACGTGGCATGCTGATTTGGCATTTTCAAGGTCCTATGGGGGCATATTCAAGTAACATTTGTCACTAATTAGGAAGTGACACATGGCAGTGATGACGTCACCAATCGACAATTGGTGATCGACGAAACAAGGCATCATTTTGTAATGAAACCTGTGATTGTGATCATGCAATAAAGGGGCTGTGATAAGGGGGATAGTCATGGACACATAAGGAGCCGAAGATCCAAGGGATTAATGCAAAGGGTGATCGACAATTGGTGATCGACGAAACAAGGAATCACTCTGTAGTGAAACCTTCGATTGCGATCCACCAATAAAGGGGCTCCAATAAGGGCTGGCACACGGTCACATAAAGAGCTGAGGAACTAGGGGATAAGGATAAAGGTGATCATCGGCCGCAAGTTTTAGGAGGATGCACTAAAGGAGTTGATAGGAAATTACTGATTTCCAACCTTCGATATTTGGCCAAGCCCGTGGCCATAGCCTCCAGTCATATGAGAAGAAATACTAAAAGGGATCAAAGCAAAAGCGACTTAAGAGATTGATCTTCACAGTTTTATAGAGACCATCCAATTTAAATTTCTTGAATAGCCTAAGCTCCGATACCACTGTTTAACTCTTTCAGAGAGCATGTATGGCTCTTATAGTGTTCCATGTGAAGTTAAGGAGATAGATGAGTTGGCAACAATGTTCAGAATCTGTTATGACCATCATGGGTGATTACTCCCACTACCTGTAAAAGAAGAAGTGAAATTGTTAAGACCGAAAGTGACAGGGAATTGGTCGAGAGAGAATGAGGCATAATGTAGTAGAAATGTGTTTAGACAAGAGGCCAACAAAGAGAGTGGTGTGGAGATATTTTTATAGGACTATCATTTCAGTTTCACTTGTTAATTTTTTTTTATTTTTTTTTTCTGTTTTATGATCGCTATTGTTTTTCTATTTTATTTTCAATAAAAGTATCTTTCTGTTGTAACATTTGGAGGCGACAGAGCCTACATGCCAAGACAACTATTCATGCAGGAAGCTGGAAGCTCTAGCTTGAGATATTTTGTACTTACCATGTTCTCCCTCTCCTTATAAAAGGGAGAAAGAAACACTTAGAAAAGGTTCTAAATCCTAAAGATTAACTACATGTTATTTTTGAGACTGTATGACTTCCATATTTTCATCTTTTAGAATATTAATGAAATGGCAGTGATTCCAACATTCGAGTGCTACAGTCTTTTACCTCCCTGTTAAATTCCACTATGTTCATGTTTCCTCTCCTATTTCATGTAATTGTAGCTGCCAAAAATGTTTCATATGTTCTTACAGATTCATTTGTATGGACCTGTTAATTCACATACATATATGTATCTTTGAGATTATATCTTTAAAATTGTGCTCCATGAATCATTGCACCCAATATTATTTCATCAATTATTTCTATCTTTAACTTAAACAAGTGTAGAATTCTTGATGTTTCAAGCTCTATATGATGAGTTATTATACCTCCTTCTCTTCTTTCATTGCTTTGCAAAGCTGATTTAACCGTAGGTCCTCGAACTACTCGACATCCACAAGTTTATACATATATTTCGGTGAGTTGTATATGTGAAAGAATACCATAAATACATGGTTTATGTACTTGCATGAATGAAGCAACCCATGTTGTTTATTGTATATATGTGTTTACATATGCGTATAAAATGTATATGATGTCTCTAGTTTCCTGAAAATCATATGAGACACATAAAATATAGATGTTACCATGCAGTGGTCTTGTAAGCAATCTAAGGTTATCTCTGGAAACAACAACATACTTTGGGGTCGTTGTTTGGGAACTTATTGAAGTATTTCCCCCCTGGGATACGATAAGTTAAGCACTCTTTGTCTAGGTGAGAAAAGACATTCTGATTGCATCCTCATCACCTTGTCAACTCCAAAAATCTCATTATCATTTATCATCATGGCTTTTAGAAAGCCTCACACTCACTCAGATACCTCTTAGCAGAAAACACCTTATGTATCTGACCCAGAGAAATTTTCAGGAGAGTCTGGAAGGAGAAAAATCCTACTACCTATGATACTGTCTCATCATTCTTTGAAGCTTCCTCATCGAGCTCCCAATACGTTGTCATTCATTGCTCAGATCTTACTCCTAATGTCCTTACATACCCTACAGAAGATGATCTAGAGAATCATTCCCCCAAATAAAAGATCAAAGAGGAAGAAATCTCAGTTATGGCTCCTTCTTTTTCATTTCCTCCTCCTCCTAAGAGTGAAAAAGTTAAAGATATCCTCAATAACTTAAATATCCATTATACACTCATTCACACTGCTCTCAGTTTAGTCACTCCAACCATTGTGGTTTTGGCCCAAGTTCCTATGGAAAATATCAATCCCCCTCCATCAATCCATATGGTTGTTCCAGGTTTCTTACTGAATAAATATGCCCCTCTTGATTTACCTCAACCCCTAAATGCTATGCCTCGAGACTACCTAAATCTCTTGCCTAGGTTCAATGGGGAAGATGAAAACATTGCACAGAGACACATTGAAACTTTCTATGCTTTTGCTAAGAATCTAAATGTAGAACAATTGGATGTGGTCTTGAGACTCTTTGTGCAATCCCTTGATGGAGAAGCCAGAAAGTGATTTAAATCCCTTCCCAATGCATCCATCACTACATGGGAAGAACTCAAAAACTCTTTCACTCAAAATGTGGGTGAAAAGAGAGATCATGAGTATGTCCTCATAGAGTTCAATGCTATAAGGAAGAAGCCAGAAGAGGATATTTCAGAATTCATAAAAAGGTTCAATAAGCTGTATAATAACCTACATGTTGAGATAAAGCCTCCTCAAGTTGTTGCTCATGTAGTATTTTTGGGAGCCTTTCAGTTTGTATTTGGCTTTACTCTAAGGGAGAGGAAGTATCATAATTTGGATCAACTCCAAGTTGATTATCTTGAGGTGGAAGAAAATTTCACCTCGGCAGGGAAGTCAAGAGGAAAGAAAGAACCTCCTCAGAATAAAAGGGGGGCAGAAGAAGCATCCTCCTCTGGTCAAGGTAAAGAATTACCAGATTTAAAGTGGGAAAAAATGGATAAGCTCATTAACATTAAATGCACAAAGTGGTGAAGCTTGAGCTTGAGCACAAGAGTCTTCGGAAACAACATGCTCAAGGTAACAACGAAGGTTATAACCCACAGTACAGAAGGCCACCATTTCAGATACTTTGAAGCAAATGAAAAGATCAACTCAATCAGATTCCTCCTCCTCTATATTTAGAAGTTGATCCCAATGAGAAACCACTAGATACACATGAGATGCAGGGAAACTTGTATTCCTCCTTCTCTAAAGCAGAATATGAAAACATGGCTCACCATGAGATGTGCCATTATAGAGAAGCAACAGCGAATGAGGAGTACATAGGAAATTATCGTAAACAATTTACGAATTTCATGTAAGCAAAGCTACATCAAAAGTATGATCTCAGATCTTCAAAAAAGAGGTCAAGGGAACCTGAACAACAAGAGGAAACTGCTCCCCGAGATATTCCCCTAGTATTAAATAAAGGGAAAGGGAAGTTGAAACCTAACTCATCCAAAGTAAAAGTATCCTTAAATAAGGAATGCAATAACTCTAAGGAACACACAAAAGAGAAGGCACCCATTTTGATAAAAACTCCTAGTGATAAAGAAATAGAGGTAGAGCTTGGAGGCATAGAAAAGGGCCAATCTGTGTTCATACTTCAGAAGGAAATCGAGAAGGTAAAGATCGATGTTCCACTGACTAAACTTCTAAAACATCCAACTTATAAAGCTCAGGTTCCTAATTCATACTTCCATCCACCTCAATACAGACCCGTGACTTCTTAAACCTATAAGAAGAAAGACCAATGGTTGGTTTTGGGCCTCATGTTGAAGAACTTGATTCTTCCACTGCACCCTTCAATGTGACCCTGGTAATACATGGCCTCTTATTGCATAACTATATGTTGGACTCTAGAGCCTCACATAACCTCATGCCATTAGCCGTGATGGAATAACTTGGCTTACAGATCACCAGACCCTACAAGGACCTATACTCCTTTGACTCTAAGAGGGTCAAATTCTTGGGAATATAAAATATCTAGTGGTAAACCTTGCTCAAATCCCTATGAAGATCGTAGTGGCAGATATTCCCCCTCAATTCGGCATGCTCCTATGTAGGTCTTGGGGTTTCAAGGTGGGGGGCTCTATCAAATTTAGATCTAACTTATGTTGTTATTCCCACTTTTGGAGGTGAAGAAAGGAGGTTGTACATAGGGTCTAGATTTGTAAAAAATGTGACCCAAATTGAAGGTTCCAAGAATTCTCCCTTGTATGGTAAAGAAAGTGACCTCTCCTGCTTGTTTCTAGAAGAACAAGAGACCATCTTAGAAGAAACACAATTACATCCAATGATGCAATTAGATGACCAACACACAAATCAAAACAAAGAATCAAAAATATACTTTGATGGAGAAAATTCCAAAGAGGGAAATGGAGTAGGAGTACTGTTGGTATCTCCTGAGGGCAGCTTGATACCCCTCTCATTCAAGCTAGAGTTTGAGGCAACCAAAAACATGGTAGTGTATGAAGAATTGCTCCTTAGGCGAAAAACAACAAGGAACATGAATATTGAATGCTTAATTGTGCATGGAGACTGTTATCACAAAATCAAGCACTGAAGGGCTGCTGATAAGGTAGACTCTGTGTAACTGTTTCAAACCAATCTTTTGGCTAAGGATTAGCCTCCCTAGCCTGAGAGGGCTCTCTCAAGAAAGTTATTGATTTTGACTGTTGATAAGAGGGCTAACTCTAGTAAAGTAAATTTAATAAATATGTTGGCTGGATAGACATTTAAAAGACTTCCATTGGGCTTATGGAGTTGATCATATTCAATAAGATATAACACTGCTCATGCATAGAAGTCAGTGAATGTAATGTTTAAATACTCAAAACATCATCTCATAGGAAACTCAGCTTACAAATACACACATGAAGTCAGAGCAGCATAAGTGAATTCTGAGTGATTGTGTATTCATACAACTGTAAAAACATAAAACATAAAACAAAACCACATATCTTGAGCATTTGAAACACCGTAAGAATCCTGAGAAGATAAGCAGCAATTTATATTACCAAACTGGGTTTTTACACAAGCCAAAGCAATACTCTATTTTTTCAAATATCCAACCCTTGTTACATAGATTTTTCAACTATATATAGAAACATAACTCTAACTACTTGGAGCTTCCTCCTCCAGCATGAGGGGAGCTCGATGACTGTCACTAATGACCCTTATCTGTTTTTAACAAACTTATTTAATACAACAACTACTAACAGAAGTTCTAAAGAGTTCTAATCTAATTATAACTCTAATTCTATCTCTTTCGTAGGAAGATTCCTCTTTGCAGCTTTGACACCTGGTTTCCTTTGCATTTGGCTGAGATGGCATGAGATGAGCAATTAATGTTCCATGTTTGCTTTGGATGCTGAAGACTTTGATCCGCTCCATGTTGGCTGAGAATATCCCTAAACTTTCAGTTCTGGTCCTCCATCACCTAGCATCACCGAGTATGCAGCAGTAGGTCCTTTAAGTCTTTAATAACCCGATAATACATGGCATTACCACGTTCCTGATATGCTGGAGGCTTCTTTGATGTACAGGTGTGCCAACCAAAACTTTTCGTATGCAGCTCCCTTCAAATCCTAATCACCGAGAATAAAGTGGCTTTATAACCAAAAATTCCAAACTTAGCTTAAAACATTTTACCTTTTACTAAAGGTACACCTGGCATATGTTGAATGGTTGTGGCAGCTTCCTTTGATCCCTTTCATGTCACTGAGGTGTTTGCTTTTCCAATTTCTGAATATTTCATCAAACTATCTGCCTATGTTTTTAAAACAACACCTACAGCAGTTTCGCAACGCGCTGCGAACCTGCGAAACTGTTTTAAACGATTTCAATTCTCTCTGCAATTTTAACTGCTCTGCCACCTCTGTTCTGGGCAGTTTCTCAGCTTCCCTTGCTTGCTTTCTTGTAAGAGGTTTTTTCTTTATTTCCTTTGCCTCCTCTGTTCTGGGCAGTTTTTCAGTTTCCCTTGCTTGCTTTCTTGTGAGGGGTCTTCTTGGTTTGAAGATAACCTCATCACCTGGTTCATCAAACCTCAGTCTTTTTGAAGCTTTAGATTTCTTAGTGCTTTCTGGTGTTGACTGTGTCAAGTCAATGTGCATTGGTTCAATGTGTGTCGGCTCAGCTTGATCAAACTCAATAGCTTCCAGCAAATCATTCAAGCTGGCCTCTGATACCGGGCTTTCCTCAACAGCCACTGCTTTGCCTTTTTCTTTGATCATTTGACTCCTTGTCCTCACCCTTGACACTTTTTCCGATTCTTTTGGCCCAAGTACAGTCTTCTTATGCTGGGTTTCTCCTTTTGCTGATGGCTGAGGATGTTCTTTACTAACCAGTGGCTTGACTGACTTTCTTAACTCTGATTTTACCTTCCTTCTATCCTTAGCCTCCTTCTGAAGCTCAGCAATCGTGGGCTCTTTAACTGACTCTTCAACTGACTGCTCTTTTTCTCTAACAGGCCGTGGAGTCAGACCTGTTTTACTTTGAAAACCTGCCATGAAAATGAACGAGTCCCAATCCCTGCCTATTTTCTGAAGACCATTCAAAACTAATAACTTGACCAGACCATGGTGAAATAGAGATGTTTCACAGTCATCCTTTCTTAGCTGCACTTTGTCACACATTTTGCTCAGACTTCGAAACAAGTAGAAGGGAATGTCTATGGATGCTTTACCAGTAAAATGCAATAGCAACTTGAAGTGGTAGGAATAGACTTTATTATATCTTCCCTCACAAGTGAGGTACTTCTGAATACAGGTGAGAAGCAGGGAATAATGCTCCTTAACATAGTTTCTAGGCACAGCCTTTGTCAGGTCCTCATTCACATACGCCTCTTTTAGGAATTCTTTGCATGGACTCATATCGAACTTGAAGTTTTTAAACCATTCTTGTTCCCCTCTCGGGATCTCAGTTACTGCAGCTATTTCCTCTGGAGACACTTTAACTTCTAACATAGCTTTTTTAGAATTCAAACCCGTGAAGTTTAAAGCAAAATCCTTTGTTACCTGAGCATGGCCACCCCGTAGTTTCTTGTAGAAATTCCAACAGCCGGCATCCTAGAAGGCTTTATTCACACCCTCATCTCTTAATGCTAAGTCTAAACCTTCAGGCTCTGTTCTCTGGCATTTTCCAGACCGGTGTCCTCTCTTCTCCATCTCGCCTTTGAAACCTTCTCACTGACAGTGAACAACAACTTCGACTGGAATAGTAATTCGATCCTTTCTTTCTTTTGGCTCAGCCTCGCTTGAAACAAGCTCTCCTGAAAACAGCTTCACTTGCAAACTCACATATAATCATCACACGGGCTGGTCACTTATGTACATTCACAATCATCACAAAGATCTATGCATAGTAAAACTCATTTGGATTGATACTGATGCGCATGTCTGCAAATTTATTAGTGGAGTGATGGTTAATGAGCGTTTGGGAGGTACGAAAAACTAACATGAGAGGACGGGAATGGTGACTCATTAACGGACTTGACCCTTTTAGAAATATTCACTGCAAAACGCATGAATCTGCGATTTCACAGCGCGTTTAATTTTGAATTGTCATAATGCGCTGCGAAATGGCTTGATGGTGATGCTGCAAAATGGCTGAACAATGATTATGCAGCGAAACAGACCAATAAGAGACTGCGCTACGAAATTGCGGAAAGGATCGGTGACATGGATTAGACAAGACATGTCTTATGGAAGCATGATGGTGGAGGATGACCGATAGGATTAGAATACGCTTTACATCAAACATCTTTAAAGCTTCAACCCTAAGTAAGAAACATAGACTAAAAACAATTTAACACCAATTTTAGGCATTGGACTTTGGGCAAAGGGTTAAATACTAATGTTTACAGTTCTAAGTGATAACAGTGGCTCCACTTGGGATAGTGTGCTCCTGTAGTGCACTAAGAACTTGTAGATCCAGTGCTTCATTCATTCCCTAAAAAAAACACACATGAAGTTGACAAGCATTCCTTCCTAGCTTTGTGGGCCTTCTCCTCAGGCTTAAGCTCTTCTGTTCAGCTTGTCATTTATTTTCAACAGGAAAAATTCATACTTCTGTTCAGCTTGTCATTTATTTTCAACAGGAAAAATTCATAAAACGGTTATATACAATTTTCATGAGATACTTGGCAGAATTTTCATTGATTGTAATGCTTTAAGAACCTGCCATTAACAGGTCCTCCAACATATTGTGCTCCATCAACTTCCTGCAGAATGTAGGTGTTATTTCCATGGAAAGCAGAAATCTGATATGGCCCTTTCCACAAATTTTCAAACTTACCATGTTTACCTTTCTCTTCAATTCTGGCTTCCCATTTCAGGACTTTATCATAAATCTGAAAAGTATCCTCTTTGATCTTCTTGTCAAATGCTCTTTTGATCCTATTCTGATTTTGCTGATGACTATAAAACACCTCACTTCTTTTCTCCTGCAGAGCTATTAGCTGGTTGATCCTTCGCTGTATGGTATTTGGTTCCTCCTCTAATCCTTGAATCAGCTTCATTACTGGTACCCCGAGAGATGTTGGGAATATATCCTCTGCTCCATACACAAGTTCATATGGTGATGTTCCAATGGACCTCTTTGTGCAAATTCGGTCAGCCCACAAGGCATACTTTAATTTCAAATGCCAAGCCTTTTTATTTTCTTGCAGTAGCTTCTTAATAATTCTCACAAGACTCTTGTTTGAGCTTTCTGCTAAGCCATTTCCCTATGGATAATAAGCAGTGGAATGACCAAGGGAGATGTGATATTGATGACAAAAATTTATCATTCTTTTAGACTTAAAAGCCTGAGCATTGTCTGTGATAATCTTGATTGGACAACCAAACCTTGATAAGATGTTATTCTCTAAAAAGGAAATTATTACTGAGTCATTTTCTTGCCTGGTGGGTATTGCCTCTATCCACTTTGTAAAATAATCGGTGGCTGTGAGAATCCAGCGATGCTGTCCTGATGAAGGTGGATGAATTTCCCTTATAAAATCTAATCCCCACTGCTGGAAAGGTGCCTCAACATAAATAGGAACCAGTGGCATTGGCATTAGCTTTCTCTTTCCTTCAAAAACTTGACATTCATGGCATGCTGCTATCTTTTTATAAATATCTCTGAACATAGTCGGCCAAAAATATCCAGTTCTCAAAATTTTGTTTGCAGTGGCTTTCAAATAATGATGACCTCCACAATCCCCTTTATGAAACTCATCAATTACTTTATCAGCTTCTTCTTCAATGAGACAATTTAATAATATTCCTCCTACATCCTTCCAAAACAAATTTTGATCATATACAAAATATCTGAGAGATTTTAACTTAGTGAACCGAGCTTTAGATTTTGAAAGGTTATCAAGGGCTCTATTATACTGCAAGACAAATGCTACATCCTTATACCACTCGGAGATCAAAAATTTTCTATTGATTTGGACCAATTCTTCTTCATTCTCAGAAATTTCTGATATTTCTATGCTAAAATTGATATCAACGCAGTCCAGGTTTGACTGAGTCAACAATTTTGCTAAGCCTTGACCCTTTACCAACTTAGTGGGCTTAATTTCAATGTCAGACTCCAACAGCTTTTCTATCCATTTCCCTCTTTTTCCATCTGGGTCAGCTTGTGTAAGAATATCTTTTATAACAGCACTTGGCACGTATGCAACAATATGAGAATGCAACACATAAATTCTGAAATCCTTAATTGCTTTCACCAATGCATATGCTTACTTTTCTAAGATATTATATTTCAATTCAGCATTAGCCAATGTCTTGCTAAAGAAAGAAATGGGTTGTTCAATACCTTG
>APFE030443450.1:58352-69634 GCA_000404065.3 Pinus taeda | reverse complement strand
CTAAACTTTCGGTTCTGGTCCTCCATCACCTAGCATCACCGAGTATGCAGCAGTAGGTCCTTTAAGCCTTTAATAACCTGATAATACATGGCATTACCACGTTCCTGATATGCTGGAGGCTTCTTTGATGTACAGGTGTGCCAACCAAAACTTTTCGTATGCAGCTCCCTTCAAATCCTAATCACCGAGAATAAAGTGGCTTTATAACCAAAAATTCCAAACTTAGCTTAAAACATTTTACCTTTTACTAAAGGTACACCTGGCATATGTTGAATGGCTATGGCAGCTTCCTTTGATCCCTTTCATGTCACTTAGGTGTTCACTTTGCCAATTTCTGAATATTTCATCAAACTGTTTGCCTATGTTTTTAAAACAACACCTACAGTAGTTTCGCAGTGCGCTGTGAAACTGCGAAACTGTTTTAAACAATTTCAATTCTCTCTGCAATTTTAACTGCTCTGCCACCTCTATTCTGGGCAGTTTCTCAGCTTCCCTTGCTTGCTTTCTTGTAAGAGGTTTTTTCTTTATTTCCTTTTCCTCCTCTGTTCTAGGCAGTTTTTCAGTTTCCCTTGCTTGCTTTCTTGTGAGGGGTCTTCTTGGTTTGAAGATAACCTCATCACCTAGTTCATCAAACCTCAGTCTTTTTGAAGCTTTAGATTTCTTAGTGCTTTCTGGTGTTGACTGTGTCAAGTCAATGTGCATTGGTTCAATGTGTGTCGGCTCAGCTTGATCAAACTCAATAGCTTCCAGCAAATCATTCAAGCTGGCCTTTGATATTGAGCTTTCCTCAACAGCCACTGCTTTGCCTTTTTCTTTGATCATTTGACTCCTTGTCCTCACCCTTGACACTTTTTCCGATTCTTTTGGCCCAGGTATAGTCTTCTTATGCTGGGCTTCTCCTTTTGCCGATGGCTGAGGCTGTTCTTTACTAACCAGTGGCTTGATTGACTTTCTTAACTCTGATTTTACCTTCCTTCTATCCTTAGCCTCCTTCTGAAGCTCAGCAATCGTGGGCTCTTTAATTGACTCTTCAACTGACTGCTCTTTTTCTCTAACAGGCCGTGGAGTCAGACCTGTTTTACTTTGAAAACCCGCCATGAAAATGAATGAGTCCCAATCCCTGCCTATTTTCTGAAGACCATTCAAAACTAACAAATTGACCAGACCATGGTGAAATAGAGATGTTTCACAGTCATCCTTTCTTAACTGCACTTTGTCACACATTTTGCTCAGACTTCGAAACAAGTAGAAGGGAATGTCTATGGATGCTTTACTAGTAAAATGCAATAGCAACTTGAAGTGGTAGGAATAGACTTTATTATATCTTCCCTCACAAGTGAGGTACTTCTGAATACAGGTGAGAAGCAGGGCATAATGCTCCTTAACATAGTTTCTAGGCACAGCCTTTGTCAGGTCCTCATTCACATACGCCTCTTTCAGGAATTCTTTGCATGGACTCATATCGAACTTGAAGTTTTTAAACCATTCTTGTCCCCCTCTCAGGATCTCAGTTACTGCAGCTATTTCCTCTGGAGACACTTTAACTTCTAACATAGCTATTTTAGAATTCAAACCGGTGAAGTTTAAAGCAAAATCCTTTGTTACCTGAGCATGGCCACCCTGTAGTTTCTTGCAGAAATTCCAACAGCCGGCATCCTGGAAGGCTTTCTTCACACCCTCATCTCTTAATGCTAAGTCTAAACCTTCAGGCTCTATTCTCTGGCATTTTCCAGACCGATGTCCTCTCTTCTCCATCTCGCCTTTGAAACCTTCGCACTGACAGTGAACAATAACTTCGAATGGAATAGTAATTCGATCCTTTCTTTCTTTTGGCTCAGCCTCGCTTGAAACAGGCTCTCCTGAAAACAGCTTCAGTTGCAAACTCACATATAATCATCACATGGGCTGGTCACTTATGTATATTCACAATCATCACAAAGATCTATGCATAGTAAAACTCATTTGGATTGATACTGATGCGCATGTCTGCAAATTTATTAGTGGAGTGACGGTTAATGAGCATTTGGGAGGTAAGAAAAATTGACATGAGAGGACGGGAATGGTGACTCATTAACGGACTTGACCCTTTTAGAAATATTCGCTGCAAAATGCATGAATCTGCGATTTCACAGCGCGTTTAATTTTGAATTGTCATAATGCGCTGCGAAACGGCTTGATGGTGATGCTGCAAAATGGCTGAACAATGATTATGCAGCGAAACGGACCAATAAGAGACTGCACTGCGAAATTGCGGAAAGGATCGGTGACATGGATTAGACAAGACATGTCTTATGGAAGCATGATGGTGGAGGATGACCGATAGGATTAGAATACGCTTTACATCAAACATCTTTAAAGCTTCAACCCTAAGTAAGAAACATAGACTAAAAACAATTTAACACCAATTTTAGGCATTGGAATTTGGGCAAAGGGTTAAATACCAATGTTTACAGTTCTAAGTGATAACAGAGACTTTGAGCGATTCTAAAGCAAATCCAAAATCAGTGCCAGGCTAAACACCCTAGATTGAGGACTTACTAGAATGAAGTATGGGATTTAATTGATAACTTCCTCCTGGCATTTATTATCCAATTTATGCCCAAAGAAGGAAACAAAATGGCTGATTCCCTTTTTGTAGTAGCAAGAAATTTCAAATCTCATCAAAATCTTCTTCTCAGGTACGAGGTGGAGGTCAGACACAAACCCTCTATACCTAATAATGTCAAGCACTGGTAGGTATTCGAGGATGATGATTTGATCAAACAATTTGTAGAAGTAGTTGGGGAGTTCACTAGCTCAAATATTGATCAACAAAAGGGAAAAGAGGTAGATCAAGAACCAACTTCGTGGGAAGACATAGTGGTTGGACATAAAATTCTACAACTGGAAGGAATGCTATCCTCATGGGCTAGTCCCACTGGAAAGGCTATTTAATAAGAATGATGTAGCCTCCAAACCAATGGCTACAGAGATGGACAAACATGTAGAAGATCGCAATATCAGCTCAGAAGATGAACCCCAAATGGTCAGGCTATCAAAAGGAATCCCATCACAATACAAACAAAGGAATTTAAATCTCTTCAAAATCTATAAGGATGTTTTTTCTTGGTCTTATGAGGATTTAAAGAATTTGATACTAAAACCATACAATATAAGATACCTTTAAAGAGAGGAATAAACCATGCAAGTAGAA
This sequence comes from Pinus taeda, assembly GCA_000404065.3. Taxonomy (NCBI): domain Eukaryota; kingdom Viridiplantae; phylum Streptophyta; class Pinopsida; order Pinales; family Pinaceae; genus Pinus; species Pinus taeda. The sequence goes on along the minus strand of APFE030443450.1, from coordinate 66,441 downwards.
GCTCAGGAATATTAATCCAATCTTGCTCCCCTCTATTGAAAAAGACATGAGGAAACTTCTACAAGCTAAAATCATAGTGCATTTAAGGTACTTAGAAATAAGGTTACGTTTAGATTTTCGTAACCTTAAGAGGGAATATTTGAAAGACAATTACTGACTATGAAAGATGGATTACATAATATAGAAGGTGGTTAGATAAGTTAGAATGTCCATGATGGAAGGTTTCTTTGGTTACAACCAAGTGGCAATCCACCCTGATGATTGGAGGAAGACTTCTTTCACCACCCCTTGGGGAACTTTCATGTATTTTGGCTCGCCTTTTGGTCTTATGAATGCAGGGGCCACATTTCATTGAGCTATGGATATATATATTTTTAGCAGAGCAAGACAAGTTCATAGTGGTATATTTGGACGATATCATAGACTTTTCTAAGACCGATGAAGCGCACATCCTCCACTATAAGCTCACATTTCAGAAATGAAGGAGGTATGGACTCTCTTTGAATCCCAAGAAATCTCAATTTTCCCTAAGTGAGGGGAAGCTACAAGGACACATAATAGCACAAGGAGTGAAAATTGACCCTAAGCGAGTCAAAGCTATCAGTCACATTCCTTTCCCCAGAAATAAGAAAGAGGTCCAACTCTTTTTGGGTAGAATCAATTTCGTGAGAAGGTCCATGCCCAGCTATGCAGAAATAGTGAAGGGTATTACAGATATTCTTAAGAAGGAAAATGAAGTCAAATGGAGCCCTACCTATCAATATTATTTTACTAGAATTAAAGAACCTTTTACTGAAGCATCGGTACTAGTTAGCCCTGACTACTCTAAACCTTTCTATATGTTTTCTTTTACTTCTCCGCATACTATTGTCGCAATTTTGCTACAGAAGAATAAAGATGGTTATGAGAAGTCCATGACCTTCTTCAGCCAACTAATGAGGGATGTTGAGCTAAAATATAAAATATTGGAGAAGCAAGCACATGCACTAGTCAAAGCTTTGAAGGCATTTCGAGTGTATGTGCTACAGTTAGAAATCACAGCATTTGTTCCAACGATAGTAGTTAAGGACATATGTATGTAAGGAGACTTTGAAGGAAAAATGGGTAGGTGGATAGAAAATATACAGGAATATGAGTTATACATAAAGCCTACTAAGCTCATAAAAATTTAGGGGTTGTCCAGGATTCTATCAGAATCTAACTGCCAAGCTTTGGGAATAAACTTGATAACAGAGGAAGACGGAACAGACATTTAGCAGAATGGGATTAAAACAATAGAACAAAAGATATATGCTCAATATGAGGGATCACCCTGGTATAAGAATATCATCCATTATCTCTTATTCCTAAGGTGCCCACTAGGGTTGGATAAATCCAAATACAGGACGTTGAGACTGCAAGCTCAAAAGTATATCATATCCAATGGAAAAATGTACTAGAAAGACCTGGTGGGAGTTTTAGTGTTATTTTGGTAGAAGGCGAAACTCACAAAGTTATTGAGGAATTTCATGGGGGATTTTGTGGAGGTAATTATAGCCGGAAGACCACAACTCACAAAATCCTTGAGGCGGGATTCTACTGGCCTACGTTGTTTGGAAATGTGAATTCACAAGGTAATGTCAAAATTGCCAAGTATTTGCTCAGAGACAAAATCTTTCTCCTCTTCCCCTCATCCCAGTGCATGTGGAAGACACATTCAGACATTGGGGACTAGACTTCATAGGAGAGATAAACCCACCTTCTAATGGCCAACATAAGTGGATATTAATGGCCACAAATTATTTCAGCAAGTGGGTAGAGGCCATCCCAACCAGAAACACTATATACTCAGTGGTAATTAACTTTACAGAGGAAAACATATTATTGCATTTTGGTTGTCCTATCAAATCATCACTAACAATGCCTAGGTCTTCAAATCAGAAAAATTCAACAAATTTTATCGGAAATTTGATACCATCATAGGGCACTTCACTACCTACTATCCTCAAGGAAAAAGTTTAGCTAAGTCCTCAAACAAAGCTATGGTGAGAATGTTGAAGAAGACCATCAGCGAAAATCAGAGGAATTGGGCCACCTAATTGAAGTTTTTACTCTGGGCTAACTAAGTGAGTCCTAAGCATTCCATTGGAAAATCACCTTTCAAGCTAGTGTATGGTAATTTTATAGTCTTACCAATCCAATTAGAAATTCCAGTGGTGAAGTTACCACAAGAAATTGAGGAGGAGCCATGTGCTTTTACATGAAGGATAAACCATCTAGTTAAACTTCATGAAAATGAGGAACACATGGGGGCAAAATTGGAAAATTACCAATAGAAGATGAAATCTCTGTTTGACAAAAAGGCCAAGGATCAACCTCTTAAACCATGATATTTAGTTCTCCAATGGGATGTCCGATGGGAGGAAAAGGGTAAACACGAAAAATTTGATTCTCTTTGGTTCAACCCTTTCAAAATTTCATAGGAAAAAGGAAATAATAAGTACCTGCTCAAAAATATGGAAGGTGAATCATTGGAGTTGCCAGTAAATGGTCAGTTCCTCAAACTCTACTTCCAAATTTGAAGGTACCCATCTTGCACTCATTATAAATATCAGTGTGTACATTGTAATTACCATATGGAATTTCTAGTTTTTTGTTTAAAATTTCACTTTCAAAAAATTTTCACTTGTTTAAAAAGTGTCCACACCCAAAAAGAGAAGTTCATAGACTACAGGTTCTCGACCTATCCCTAGGTGGAGCCAATGTTGTCACTCACTGCCAAATGTGTTTTAGTTGTCCAAAGTGAAAAATAGATAGAGAAGTTTTACACCATCTTCCAAGCCACAGAATCTCTCAGAGCTAAATTGGTCCCTCTCCACTGGATAGTGCTCGGAATAATATTTCCAATGGTATATGGAACTCCTCAAATGGACCCCAGAATCAGAAGATATGGCCTATTAAAGATGGGGGTTTTGTCACCTTTAAAAGGAGGAAAGAATCACAAATCAGCGATGAAAGGTCTTGGCAGCGACAAGGCAATCAGAGGTTTGGGGTAAAACCAGTGATTACTAATATCGTAAATTGGCAATCAATGGGTCTAGGCATATTAGGGATCGATAGGTCCAATGGACCACTCTTAAGAAGTTTTGGGTAGAATACACCGATGGTGTTAAAATGTCAGGAGGACAAAAAATAATTTAACAAAGGTTTACAGTGAAAAAACAAGGACAGACGGACCCTTTGTCTCTCCTCTAGGGGGCCACGTGGCAGAGCACTATTGGATCTAATAAAGACATGGCAGTGTTGATGTCAACATGGCATGGCAGTATGGAGGACACGTGGCATGTTGATTTAGCGTTTTTAGGGTCCTATGGGGACATATCTGGGTGACACGTGTCAACACTCGAGAAGTGACACATGGAAATGATGATGTCACCAATCGAAAATCGGCAATTAGTGGGTCCAGGAAGTGACAAGATAATTGGAGGTTTGGAGTAAAACCAGTGATCACTGATATCGCAAATCGGTGATCGGTGGGTCTAGGCATATCGGCGATTGGTGTTCTACGCATATTGAAGATTCGCAGGTCCAACGGACCACTCTTAAGAAGTTGCGGAAGGAATACACCGATGGTGTTAAAATATCGAAAGGGCTTAAAATAATTCAATAAAGGTTTGCAGCAAAAAACCAAGGTCAGGCGGGCCCTTTCTCTCTCCTCTAGGGGGCCACATGGAAGAGCAGTATTGGAGTCGATAAAGACACACTGGCACTGATGTCACCATGATGTCACCATGATGTCACAGTATAGAGGACACGTGACATGTTGATTTGGAATTTTTTAGCGCTCAAATCTGCCTTAGGCTGAAATAAGGAAAGACTCAAGGCCACATCAAACCACGCTCAACCTCGTAGCTAGCCCTACGAGGACAGGAGAGGGCTCTCTCTGGGTCAAACTCGGCAAAAGATAATCGAAATGGCTCGAGATGACTGAATTGATGACTGATTTTAGGATAGGTATGAAGTACAAAGAGTTTAGAATTGATTTTTAATGTTTTTGTTGAAATCAAGGGAAAGGCAATTTTGGGTGCGGGGATGAGGCACAGTTTTTGCAGACGTCCATTTGGGGCAAGATAGGCGATTTTTTTGATGCCTTAAGGCAGGTAAGATGGATAGATCACACTGGTGAGGAGCTAAGGAGAGCGAGGGGTCTCAAGGATTCTCCTTAAACTGAAGAAAACATAGAAAATTAAACAAATTTAAAGGCAAAACATAGCAATTTCATGGATTCTACCTTAACACTTCATTTGTTTAATAATAGAAGATTTAATAGAGATAATGATGCACATACACAACTTACAAATTCTGAGAGAAACACACCATCAACACATAAAGCCACATGGATCCCAAATAGTGCTGCAAAACCCTGGTCTTTCCTTTGCCAAAAATGCTGATAAGATATGTACAATATAGTCTCAAAGCTATCCCAAGAGTCCAACCTCTCCTACTAAATCAAAATTTACATATATAGACCAAGATATCCTCATTCCCTAACCTCTAGGGGTCAAGCTCCTCCTTCTAGGAGCAATTTCAACCAATTCTAAACAAGGAACTGAAATCTTGGTAGTCAAACAACTAACCCCTATATGCTAGGAAACTAATTCATTACATTAAATTTTTGCTATTTTGTGGATGAATCCTCTAGAATACGTAAATAAGCACCAAATTTACATAATGTACATTAAATTACATTAATCTAGGTCAAAAATCACATCAAGAGGTGAAACTAGAGAAAACTAGCCGAATCCCTGTGCTGAAGGTGAAAAACTGGGCCAAAAACTGTATGCGTAGCGCCCCTGATCCCTATGTGTACCGCACATTTGAGCCTATTTTTGGGGAACTTCCCTACATCCAAATTGAGCTCATGATAGCTCGTTGGAAATCCATGGATGTCTTATTTCCAACCCAAGTGGAATTTTCCAATTTGGAGCTCATTTTCCCCATCAAAACTGAATTCGCCCAGAGGTACTTCCTGCAGTTGGAAAAGGTGGCAGCAAGGTGGTTTTCATGATGTTTTTGGACATTTAGACCATCCAGATCTCAATGAAATGCTTCGAAAATGGCTGAACATGTTTATTTCTTCATGAAAAATCCAAAACTACAAGCCATTTTTCAATTGGACCTCCCAATCTTCAGGGTAGCACGTTGTGTGCTACGCGTAGAACCCAAAAACATGTTTCTCAAGCCAAAAATTTCAAAATACAAAATTTTCTCCAAATTTGCCCAAATTTGGAGTGAAGACCCTCTATCATGTATCATGCTCAACTAACAAAGCCTCGGCCAAACTCGAAGCGGATCAGGCCTTTTGCGTTGCTTTTTCACTTTTCTCAAACGCCTCTTGAGGATCTTCATTCTCGCTTTGCAAACATGCATGCGAGCCCAATAGTGATGTTTTCATGTGTCGGAGCATATATTTATCTCTATTAGCCTTTGCCAACAACTTCTCTAAGTGAATGTTGACCCTCTCGAGCCAAGTCTCCCGGTCAGCTTCTACCTCCTGCTCATAAACTGAATCTGTGTCTGACATGGCTTTGGTATCAAGATGTCTGTGATATGTATAGTGATATAGGTGTGGTGGAGCCAAACTTCAATGCATCCTCAAAACTCTTCTATGTTTACCAAATCATCATAAAAACTAATGCATAATGATAATGCTCTGTTTTCAACGAATTGGCACAAACGGTCATTGCTTGACAAATGAACAAAATATAATGTGTGCCCTTTGAAATGTTGGCTAGGGTTTACAAATGAGCATGGAGCTGGTTTTCATCAATAGAGGATGAAAAATCTTCACTAAACCACACACATGTCTTTAAAAACCCTAAGGAATGATTTTGGTATGTGCATAGGGTTTCACTTTTCTACACCCAACATATCAACTCCTCTCTTCAAACACACTATAAACAATATCAAATTGATTGAATCAGTCAAAGAACACCTACTTGCAACTTTGGAGGTGATTAGACACGATCTGGGTGCATAAATTTGATGCTGGAATGAGTGCGTAGCACCCAAACCCCATGCATAGCACACACCTGTATGCGTAGTGCCTTTGTTATTTTACACTGGCCAGTGAGGCCCAATGCGTAGCACACTGCCCAGTGCGTAGCGCACAGTTTCAATGTGTAGCGCACACCTAGATACATAGTTCGTTTTGCAGGAGGCTTTTGGAGCTCTTTCTGGTGTCGAAATCAGGCACAGGGTAGCTCGTTGGAAAGGTATTTCAGTCTACTTTCCAACCCAACTAGAATTTATCAATTTGGAGTTAATTTTCCTTGTAAAAATCCAAATCTCCCAAGACTGGTCAAAATGTGCCAAATGAGGCTGCCTCAAGGAAGAGTGCTGTTGCAGTCAACTTTTGGATGCCTTTCTCAACTCCAAACTAAGTTCATGATATCTCATTCGAAATATATTTGTGTCTAGTTATCATTTGAATCATCAAGAAAGTCATTTGACCAACCATGCTAGGAGAAATCTTGATTTTCCCAAGGTCACTTCATAGGTGCACTCAATTCTCCTAAGGCAACGGTATTTTTGACATTTCTCTAAAACCATGATACCTGTGTAAAAAGTGAGTGATGATTTTCTTCTTTGGCATGTTTTGGAAACAAACCTCTCTCCGTGTTCCAAAATTCATCTTTGATTGCTCTAAAAAATCTTTTTAGTGAAATTTATCCGGATGTGTGAAACAAGGGATTTTGTCGAAATGAAGCGAAATGAAGGGGATAAGGGGCTTCTAAATTCTTAGGGAAATTTTTGGAAATAGGCAGGAATGTTAGGAAGCAGAGAAAAGTGGAATCTTGGAGATCGAGTGAGTAGAAGGGGTCCAAAAGGGCAAAACACAGGCCCAACCTAGAAAATTGCTAGGTTGTAGCAAGAAGCTAGGGTTTGTGGAAAAATGAGGAATTTGTGGAATCTCAGTAATGGGAAGTGTTTAATAAGGTACATTAAGGATAGAGGAAGGTGTATTAACATCAGGATGTAAGTTTTTCTGATGACTTGGCCATTCAAGAGAAATTGCCTTCAAAACCCTAGGAGAGGGAAATGAACTCACCTAGATGCAACTAAAGCATGAACAAGGTGTAAAATGACCCAATGGAACTTGACATCATGATAACAACCTTCTGAATGATGATAGACTCAGCTGAGTAGTGACATAGACTGACATTTGGGCAATTTTGAAAGGAGTGAAAGCAAACCCTAGACCTAATGCCTAGTGACCAAATTTTGCTTGAAGACTCACTGAAATGACAAAATTTGACCTTGACAATCTGAGACCACTTTGTAAGAGCATATTTGATCACTGGAGGAAGGCTGCAAGACTGAAACTAACATTGGCTCCAATGGGGATGGTAGCTCCTTGGAGGTGCCAAGAATGGCAGATCTTTGGGAGAGCAGACCAATGCCTTCATCCATTGGGCGATGGAATCATTATTTGAACGGATAACACAAAACCTTTGCATTTATTGAATGAAAACTTGACTGAAAACTGACTAAAACTTGACTGCAAACTGAAATAACTTGAAAAAAACTGACTCAACAGACCAAACACAAATGACTCATGACTGACCTAAAACAAGACTTTACAAAGCTTTTGGAAAAAAGGCAGCGATCCATCAAGATTTGGAATCATGATGACAACCACCTGCATACTAATGAAATATGTACAAATCATGTGTAATGAGATTTCCAATGTAACCAATCCAATAGATGGCTACATACCAAATTTCTGCTCTCACTTTTCTCAAGCAGGCAGAACGATGTACATGTAGGCAACTCACAATAACCACTGAAACCAAGGCTTATGATAACGAACCAGGCAGCATTTATCTTCTCTAGTGCTTGCAAAAGGATGCCAAAGGGATCTTGATAATCCTGAAGCACTATCTTGTCTTGAGATCCAGCAGCAAAAGTACAAGTACTCCCTTCATTCTGATCTGAAAGAACAATTGATTTCCGAGGGATAGGAATGCATAGAGAAGTATGTGCTTCTGCCATCTGAGTGTTAGTTGTAGGTTCCTTGACCATGAGAAATCCTGGCATATTGTCTCTC
>APFE030443450.1:0-43293 GCA_000404065.3 Pinus taeda | reverse complement strand
TAAAACACTTGATTTCTCGTGTGATAAATGCATGTTTAGAGAAGGATTGCTCTTAATTGTCTTGTTTGTCACTAGACAATCTTAGGCTTCTAGGGAGGTTGGTTTTGTCCGCATGACACATAGCAAGAGTGTTTCGAAAGCTACCTGGCGTGACTTCAGACTCCGTCTAAGACGTGTGAAACAAACTCATCAACAAGCAAACTATTTGAGATTTCTTCCCCAGTATGGTCGCCACTATGTTAGCGCTCAAATCTGCGTTAGGCTGAAATAAGGCAAGACTCAAGGCCACATCAAACCGCGCTCAGCCTTGTAGCTAGCCCTACGAGGACAGGAGAGGGCTCTCTCCGGGTCAAACTCAGCAAAAGATAATCGAAATGGCTCGAGATGACCGAATTGATGACTGGTTTTAGGCTAGGTATGAAGTACAAAGAGTTTAGAATTGACTTTTAAGGATTTTGTTGAAATCAAGGGAAAGGCAATTTTGGGTGCGGCGATGAGGCACAGTTTTTGCAGAGGTCCACTTGGGGCAAGACAGGCGATTGTTTTGATGCCTTAAGGTAGGTAAGATGGATAGATCAGACTGGTGAGGAGCTAAGGAGAGTGAGGGGTCTCAAGGATTCTCCCTAAACTGAAGAAAACATAGAAAATTAAACAAATTTAAAGGCAAAGCATAGCAATTTCATGGATTCTACCTTAACACTTGATTTGTTTAATAACAGAAGATTTAATAGAGATAATGATGCACACACACAACTTACAAATACTGAGAGAAACACACCATCAACACATAAAGCCACATGGATCCCAAATAGTGCTGCAAAACCATGGCCTTTCCTTTGCCAAAAATGCTGATAAGATATGTACAATATAGTCTCAAAGCTATCCCAAGAGTCCAACCTCTCCTACTGAATCAAAATTTACATATATAGACCAAGCTATCCTCATTCCCTAACCTCTAGGGGTCAAGCTCCTCCTTCTAGGAGCAGTTTCAACCAATTCTAAACAAGGAACTGAAATCTAGGTAGTCAAACAACTAACCCCTATATGCTAGGAAACTGATTCATTACATTAAATTTTTGCTATTTTGTGGTTGAATCCTCTAGAATAGGTAAATAAGCACCAAATTTACATCATGTACATTAAATTACATTAATCTGGGTCAAAAATCACATCAAGAGGTGAAACTGGAGAAAACTAGCCGAATCCCTGTGCTGAAGGTGAAAAACTGGGCCAAAAACTGTATGCGTAGCGCCCCTGATCCCTATGCGTAGCACACATATGATCCTATTTATGGGGCACTTCCTGACCTCCAAATTGTGCTCATGATAGCTCGTTGGAAAGCCCTGGATGTGTACTTTCTAACCCTAGTGGAATTTTCCAATTTGGAGCTCATTTGTCCACTCAAAACTAAATTCTCCCAGAGGTACTTCCTGTAGTTGGAAAAGGTGGCAGCAAGGTGGTTTTCATGATGTTTTTGGACATTTAGACCATCCAGATCTCAATGAAATGCTTCGGCAATGGCTGAAAATGTTTATTTCTTCATGAAAAATCTAAAACTACAAGCCATTTGTCAATTGGACCTCCCAATCTTCAGGGTAGCGCGCTATGCGCTACGCGTAGAACCCAAAAACCTGTTTCTCAAGCCAAAAATTTCAAAATGACAAAAATTTCTCCAAATTTGCCCAAATTTGGAGTGAAGACCCTCTATCATGTATCATGCTCAACTAACGAAGCCTCGGCCAAAACTCGAAGCGGATCAGGCCTTTTGCATTGCTTTTGCACTTTTCTCAAACGCCTCTTGAGGATCTTCATTCTCGCTTTGCAAACATGCATGCGAGCCCAATAGTGATGTTTTCATGTGTTAGAGCATATATTTATCTCTATTAGCCTTTGCCAACAACTTATAAAGTGAATGTTGACCCTCTCGAGCCAAGTCTCCCGGTCAGCTTCGACCTCCTGCTCATAAACTAAATCTGTGTCTGACATGGCTTTGGTATCAAGATGTCTGTGATATGTATAGTGATATATAGGTGTGGTGGAGCCAAACTTCAATGCATACTCAAAACTCTTCTATGTTTACCAAAGCATCATACAAACTAAGCCATAATGATAATGCTATGTTTTCAATGAATTGGCACAAATAGTCACTGCTTGACAAATGAACAAAATATAATGTGTGCCCTTTGAAATGTTGACTAGGGTTTACAAATGAGCATGGAGCTGGTTTTCATCAATAGAGGATGAGAAATCTTCACTAAACCACCCACATGTCTTTAAAAACCCTAAGTAATTATTTTGGTATGTGCATAGGGTTTCACTTTTCTACACCTAACATATCAACTCCACTCTTCAAACACACTATAAACAATATCAAATTGATTGAATCAGTCAAACAACACCTACTTGCAACTTTGGAGGTGATTAGACACGATCTGGGTTCATAAATTTGATGCTGGAATGAGTGCGTAGCGCCCGAACCCAATGCATAGCCGACACCTGTATGCGTAGTGCCTTTGTTATTTTACACTGGCCAGTGAGGCCCAATGCGTAGCGCACTGCCCAGTGCGTAGCGCACAGTTTCAATGCGTAGCACACACCTAGCTACATAGTGCATTTTCCAGGAGGCTTTTGGAGGCCTTTCCAGTGTCAACATTAGGTGCAGGATAGCTCGTTGGAAATTTCCTTGAGTCTAATTTCCAACCCAACTATAATTTGTCAATTTAGAGTTCATTGGCCTTGTAAAAAATCAAATCTCCCAAGACTGGTCAAAATGTGCCAAATGAGGCTCCCTCAAGGAAAAGTGTTGTTGCAGTCAACTTTGGAATGCCTTCCTCAACTCCAAAGTGAGCTCATGATCGCTCATTGGAAAGATATTTGTGTCTAGTTATCATTTGATGCATTAAGAAAGTCATTTTGCCAACCATGCTAGGAGAAAGCTTGATTTGCCGAAGATCACTTCAGAGGTGCATTCAATTCTCCTAAGGAAACGATATTTTTGACATTTCTCTAAAACCATGATACGTGTGTAAAAAGTGAGTGAGGTTTTTTGTCTTTGGCATGTTGTGGACAAAAAAATCTCTCAGTTTTCCAAAATTCATCTTTGAGTGCTCCAAAACATCTTTTTAGTGAAACTTATCCCGATGTGTGAAACAAGGGATTTTGTCGAAATGAAGCGAAATGAAGGGGATAATTGGCTTCTAAATTCTTGGGGAAATTTTTGGAAATAGGTAGGGATGTTAGGAAGCAGGTAAAAATGGAATATTAGAGATCTAGTGAGGGGAAGGGGTCCAAAAGGGCAAAACACAAGACCAACCTAGAAAATTGCCAGGTTGTAGCAAGAAACTAGGGTTTGTGGAAGAATGAGGAATTTGGGGAATCTCAGTGATGGGAAGTGTTTAATAAGGTACATTAAAGATAGGGGAAGGTGCATGAACATCAGGATGCAAGTTTTTCTAATGACTTGGCCATTCAAGAGAAATTTCCTTTAAAACCCTAGGAGAGGGAAATGAACTCACCTAGATGCAACTAAAGCATGAACAAGGTGTAAAATGACCCAATGGAACTTGACATGATGATAACAACCTTCTGAATGATAATAGACTCAGCTGAATAGTGACATAGACTGACATTTGGGAAATTTTGAAAGGAGTGAAAGCAAACCCTAGACCTAATGCCTAGTGACCAAATTTTGCTTGAAGACTCACTGAAATGACAAAATTTGACCTTGACACTTTGAGACCACTTTGTAAGAGCATATTTGATCACTGGAGGAAGGCTGCAAGACTGAAACTAACGTAATTTTCAGGGTCCTATGGGGGCATATCCAGGGGACATAGATCACCACTCAGGAAGTGACAAGTGGCAATGATAACATCACCAATCGGTAATCAGTGATCATCGAAATAAGGCATCATTCCATAGTGAAATCTTCGATTATGATCATGCGATAAAGGGGATTCGATAAGGGGGCTAGTCATTGTTATGACCCTACATTGCACCTTTTCGCTCAAATATTTTGCTATCATTACATCCTTTTTCAATCCATATTTAAAGTCTATGTTATTACTTTAATCCATTTTCCAAAGGTATATAACATTTATTCTCGTTAGTATATGTTTAATTTGTTTTACATATAATTTTACATTGCTTTCATAATTAACCATTGATTGGAAATATACAGTTGTTGAAATGGTTTGAAGACTGTGGATTTATCATTGCGGTATATGTTGCTGAAACAATTAGAACAGTGTGAAAATCCCATTACTGAAACAGCCCATGATTTGCATTTTAGATTCAATAGCAACAAGAAGAGATCATCGAACGAGCTGTTACACTCGCTACAACAACTACATTCCAAAGTCAGCATTGTCACAACCATTGTAACATCATTTTGCTAATGGAAGAACCAATTATCCTATTTTAGCATATCGGGTTAAGAATAGGATTTATAATGTAATCAAATGTATAATAGATGTCTCCTCTTTAAATAGAGGAGACATTAGCATTAGTGGGAGATAGACTACAGAAAGGTCTAGCTAAAAGTAAAGGAACTTAAATCTTTTTGTAATATGATACATTGATAGATGAATAAAATATTGTTCTGAGCACTCCTTCTTAGTTCCTTTTTCTAGGGAATATTGTGAGAATGAAAGCGCCCACCTTCCTCACAAGATTCACACATTAATTTTTGTAGTGTGTTAAGTATTATTTTTCATTCATGCCTTGTTAAAATCTGTTTGCTGAAATTACTTATGCATTATTGGAACTCTGTATCTATTGCTGAAACTCTATTTCTCTTTGATTATTGCATTGTTTTCATAAATCCATTCATAGGTAATCAGTGATTATTTTAATTGGTAATCTGGTTTACAAAGTGAGTTTATGAAACATGGTAATCAGAATAGGTGTTCAAGATTCATGTTTGGGGAATAGGGTCCTGTACTCTGTTATAGCACAATTAGTCTTTTCCTCTGCAAAGTGATTTCTTTTCCTAGATTGTTCTTTTTAATGAAATCCAGGATTCTTTTGATAATTGTTTGCAATAGAGAGATTGTTCCTGTTGTAGCTCAGAGTAGAACTTTAGTTTGTTTAAAGCAAGGTGTGATTAGTGAAATTGTTACTACAACTTTTCATTACTTTTGGGATTGAGCATATACAGTGTGTGATTGCCTTTGAAACAAACAGACTTTGCTGGGTTGACAATTCATGTAGCACTTAGTTGTTTAAATTAATAAGCAATTAAAGTGACCAACCGTGATGTTCACATAAGGAGCTGAAGATCCAAAGGCTTAGTGCAGAGGGTGATCAGAAATCTACGATTGGCAAAACAAGGCATCACTCCGTAGTTAAAGCTTCAATTGCAATCCACCGATAAAGTGGCTCCAATAAGGGTTGTAACACGGTAACATAAAGAGCTGAGGAACTAGGGGCTAAGCGTAAAGGCAATCAATGATTGCATGTTTCAGAAGGATGCACCAAAGTTCATTGATAAGAAATCGTCGATTTTCCGACCTACGATATTTGGCCAAGCACTTGGTCATAGACTTCGGTCATATGAGAAGAAATATTCAATGGGGTCAAAGAAAAAGGGGCTTAAAGAGATCGACATTAGAAGTTTTACAAAGTCTATCTAGTTTAAAGTTCTCGAACAACCTAAGCTTCAATATAACCGTTTAACTGTTTCACAGGGCATGTATAGCTTTGATAGTGTTTCGCAAGAAGTTAAGGAGATGGATGAGTTGGCAGTAGTGTTCAGAATCTGTTATGACCATCATAGGTGATCGCTCCCATTTCCTATAAAAGATGAAGTGAAACTGTTAAGACCAAAAGCGACAGGGAACATGCTGAGAGAGCATGAGGCATAATGTAGCAGAAATGCGTTTGGACCAGAGGCCAGCAAAGAGAGTGGCATGTAGATAGTTTTACAAGACTATAATTTCATTTTCACTTGTTAATTATGTTTTTTTGTTTTATGATCATTATTGTTATTCTATTTTATTTTCAAGAAAAATATCTTTCTATTGTAATAATTCAAAGGTGACATAACCTACACGCCGAGAAAGCTAGTCATGTAGGCAGCTCGAATCTCTAGCCTGAGATATTTTTTAATTTCCATGTTATCCCTCTTCTTATAAAAGGGAGGAAGAAACACTTAGAAAAGGTTTATTTCTGAGACTGTATGACTTCCAGATTTGCATCTTTCATAATATTAATGAAATGGTGGTGATTCCAACCTTCGAGTACTACAATATGTTACCTCTCTATTAAATTCCATTATGTTCATGTTTCCTCTCTGATTTCATGTAATTGTAGTTGCCAGAAATGTTTCATATGTTCTTACAGATTCATTTGTATTGAATCGTTAATTCACATGCATGTATGTATCTTTGAGATTATATCTTTAAAATTGTGCTCCATGAATGATTTCACCCAATCTTATTTCATCCATTATGTCTATCTTTAATTCAGCTAAGTAGAATTCTTGATGTTTCAAGCTCTATATGATGAGTTATTCTATCTCCTTCTCTTCTTTCATTGCTCTGCAAAGTTGATTAAACTGCAGGTCCTCGAACTACTTGCCCTCCACTACTTTATACATATATTTTGGTGAGTTGTATATGTGAAAGAATACTAGAAATACATGGCTTATGCCCTTGGATGAAGGAACCAACCCATGTTGTTTTTTGTATATATGTGTTTACATATGTGTATAAAATGTATATGATGTCACCAGTTTCCTAAAAGTCATATGAGACACATAAAATATAGATGTTACTAGGCACTGGTCTTGTAAGCAATCCGAGGTTGTCTTTGGAAGTGACAACATGCACAGTAATAAAATCAATGTTATACTTACAGTAATCATTAATCTAATTGTAACTTTCTTGAGAAGAAGGAATTCAATCTTCAAAACAACTATGGAATTACAAAACTAAGTCTAATCTACTTGTTCTTTTGTGTTTGCAGAGGATGAAGGATAGGTTTGGAGTGGTTCTAGAGTCTCCATAATAATGGAATCAAATAACGAGGGCTATTATTCAACTACAAAATGCAAGATTTAGGGTCCTAGGGCGAATATGGTTGAATTTAGGGAGTGCTACAAGGCCGCTACAAGAAGTGCTACACGAAGCCCTGTTTTGCTACAGGACTTCCCTATTTTGCTACAAGAGTAGGTCTGAGAGCTTTATGAGGGAATGGATGGTGTTATGAAGGTGGATAAGGGTGGATGAAGTTCGATGAAGGTTTATGAAGAATTTGTGAGGAATTTTTCCAAGCCTAGCAACCCTCGGAGGCCTATCTTGCACAAAAATTCATGCCCACAGTGTCCCTCATTAACCTTGAAAAGATGTTTTCAGCAGTAGAGCTTGAGAGTAGTATGAGGTGTCCAGTAGGAAGATGGGATTTTATAAATGAATGTGGATGAGTGTACAAACCCATGCAAATCACTAGAAACTCCTGCAAATTAGCATTAAAGGACATACATCAATATTTCCTTGAAATTAATCAACATGGAAAGGATGAGTTGAATTTTATTTCTTTAAGATCTAGTCTATCCTACAACATGAATCTAATCTAATTTCCCAAACCATGTTACTAATTTCTATGTTTAAGAAAACAAACATGCAAAAGAATCTCAATCCAAAACTTTGTAATTTCCAAGAAATCATAAAAACTTTTTTTTGCCTTATTGTTGTAGATTCTTCAACCACACCTCCCACAAGGGAGGTGGTGGTCCAACCTGCAATTACGCTTTTTGCAATATAGTTCCTACCTAAACAAGGAAGGAAACACAATTAATTTAACAAGAACAAGGAAAGAATACATGGGAGGGACTAAATACTCTGGGTTGGGACCAAACCTAAGGGTTTCATCCCTCCAAATTCAACTCAGATGTAGACCAATAGTAATATTTCCATTAATAACAAATAAGTGCTACATACATCATATCAAAGATGAAAATAATAGTTTCAATCTCTTGCATCTTAATAGCTATATCTATCTCCAACAAAATTTCAAATCCTAATTAGCCCTTAGGCTTGTTTATTTATACAAAAGTTGACTGAGGGGAAACTCCCTTGAGAGTAGGATTGCTTCCCTCCAAAATCATGAAGTTGTTGGATCTGGTTCCCTTAGATATTTACATGAACTTGAGTTCCTCGGTTTCTAGTGGACTTTGAGTTGTTGGTGAGGAATATTAGGATTGAAGCTGAGTTGAAGAGTTAATTTAGTGGAAAAGCCTCTTACATTCTCTCTAGATGCCTCCAACATGCCCCTGCATAGTAAATATCTCAAAAATGCTTCTTTTACCTACATATTAACCACATTAGGCCATGAAATATGAAAATAACCCTTTAGCCTTCCTACTAAACACATTATGGCTACAAAATGTAAATTAATGTGAGAAAAAGAGAGTTTAATGGGTGGAGGATAGCCCAATGGGCCTCAAAATATACCTATTGATGGGACCCATCATCACCCCATATTGAAGGTGTTTCTCACGCTCTGAGAATCTGACTCGCTGATGTGGATTTTGGTCCTAGTGGCCTCTCTGATATCCCAAGGCACCTTAGATGTTGTGCCTTTTTATGGATAGAAACTTGCAGTTGCTTCTTACTCTACCGATTCCTTTCTTTCTTCTACCCGGTCTCTTCTCTTCTGTAGGCCCAACTGTGAGGGAGGACTAAGTTTGAGACCTATCCAATTGATCTTTAATCTTTGAACGATCCTCTTGTAAAGTGGGGTTTTCTCTAGAGAATTCATTAGCATTTTGAGAGAGTGATATTCTCTTATTTGTTTGGAATAATACTAAGAGGGGGGGTGGGGAGGGGTGGCCATGAACCAGCATTATCAAATCAATAACTTTTTCATTTCATAATCAGATTTATATACGCTACTTGAGTGAAGGTAACTCGCATTTGCATGCAATTTTTCTTAAGGCAACCATCATATATCTAGAGAACTTATGATTCAGTTAATTCATCATATTTTTATCTTTAATGAGTGCATCAATACTTTATTAACGATTTAAATAGTAACCATGTGCAGTAATAACAAAATAAGCCATCACACATAAGCAACACACCTGAACACCAAGATTTAAGGTGGAAAACCACTACGGGAGAAGAACCACCTATTGATGTCATCTCTGTCTTCTTTTAATATAAAAAAAAAAACCGTTTACAATCTTGCATTGGTGCAAACTCATACAAGTACATAGGCACCCACCTACAGAAGGCTACTACCTTCTCTCATTCTCCGGCTTCTACTGGAATGTAGCTACAACCCCTAGCTTTTTTACTAGCCGATCTGTTTACTAGTACGTAGGCAAAGGCCTATGGGAGGCTCTAACCTTCACTCATTCTCAAACTACTATTAGAAGGGAGATCCAACCCCCTGCCTCTTGTACTAGCTGATATGTTTACCAGTACATAGGCACCAACCTACAAAACGCTATGACCTTCTCTCTTCCTCCAGGGACCACGTTTCATAAATTTTCAGACTGGATGCTCCTGGTACACAAAAACACAATATGAAGGCCACGTTTCATCCAATTTTCATACTGGACCCATCAAAAACATTGAAGCTCAAAATAAATCGCTATTGCAATAAAACCAATCACTGAAAACCCATCAACATTGAATAAAATCACAATCAATCAATCTGAACAATCAGATTACTGTCACCAGAATACAGAGCAAAACCCAGAACCTTGCATCAACAACCCGAACAAATTGCAACTTGAAAAATCATATTTCATTTTGTATATGCTACCTAGAAGTGTCGAGCTAGTGTGTATATGTGCCTTAACCAAGGCGAACCAACATATAGGTCTGCAAATACTAACTTAAAAATTCACATCTATTCCAGACTTCAGTCATACCCAGATCATAACATGTATAAAATAAAACATGTGTTAGCATTCAGGTCTAGCCCATCCATTATCATATCATACAATGATAAGTCATTTTAGGTTTCAGGATCTTGATCCAACATTGTATCCAAAGGTGTGTGTGGTATTTCAAATCACATCATTCCCATAGCTCTTACAACATAAAATATACTTCAGATAGAAGTATTCATGACAAACCCATTCACTTTCACACTTGGCTCTTTGATCTTATCCTTCTTATATAGTTTGTGGCCTTTCTCAATACCTCATACCAAAACAACACTTAGTACCTGGGTATTCTTGGACGGGATCAAATGATTGTTACTTTGCTCAATATTGTGCGCTGATACCATGGTATTGCCCCTTGGTATTCTTTAACCTTAAATTTCCTTGATTTTCTAATCCATACACTTTTTTCCTCTTATGAAAGTGTGTGCATATGTATAAGATCCTTTTGTTCTATGAACCTACATGTAAACGCTACTTGGAAAAGCTTAACTAGCATATACTTCTTAAACAATTCTGTTTCTTCAATCTCTAGAGTCTAATCTATAATCCTTTGATGTTAACCTGTTGCATTTTAAATTGCCATCATTCATCATATATGTGAGTTTCCATCAAGCAAAACACTTGCATCATAATGCCAACATTATTTGCAAACTGTGAGGCAGGGCACACAATCTCCTTTGGCAAGCCTGCAAGCTCTTAGTCCCCAATAACCTAAAGGTTTCCTCAAAATGGAGGATATCTTGTTCTTGTGTTTCCATGTATCGAAGGGAAAATTTGGGATCGTTGGAGATGATGTTGTGGTTACTGATGACAACCTTGGGGCTCACTAACTATGCCCTCATGTACAAAGGCTCATTTTATTCTTTGGTCAACACTCCCTTCACTTCCTCAACCCTTGTTTCTTCATGGGTCAACTAAGAGGCTAGCGCCATTAGTTGCATGTCCCCCAATCTTGAGTTAGGGTCCTATTGAAGGCTAGAATATCTTTGCCTCAACATCGGGAAATACCACCCGGTTGGGAGCTTAAAGCAACTCCTCCGTTGAAAATGGTGGGTCTGACTGGGGATAAAGGGACCAGTGTCCCATTTTAAAGAAATAAAATAGAATAATATGGAACAAAATTGAGACTAATGGAATGATTCAAAATCAAAGGATGTGTTATCACTCAGAAGTTTTCCCTAGAAGTTATCAAAAGAAGGAATAATATGAGGTAACAACAAACCTAATCTTTTAGACTGAGGTTCTAGCCAACCTATGTCCAGAGAGGGCTCTCTCTTTATAATTTAACTTTGTTTTGGGTCGGATTTTAGGCTAGTTTTTAGTGTTCATAAGGTTTTGAATTTGTTGGGTGGTGGAATTCTAGGAACAAATGGATGGAGCAAGGCCTTCAAGCCATTGGGCTATGGAGTCAATCAAAGGATGGCTTAATTGGACCAAATCACTAAAGGGAGTGTTCATAAGGTAGGCTAGCAAAGCAAAAGGAAAATATTCAGGTTCAATGGATGAGATAGTCCTAACCAAGATGAAAGGGCAATGGAGGATCCTTAGACTGGGATCTAGATGAAGAGAAGGAGGTGATCATGAGAAAAGGGCAACTAAGAATCCTTTACTATATACTGAGGGGGAAACTACAGAAGTCAAGGAGCATTTAAGAATTCCCTAACTAAGATAGTTTAGTAGAAAACATTAAGAAGGTAAATAGTCAAGACAGAGTGCATTAAAGAAAGTTCTGAAATATCATTACTAGTTTACCATTCAAATTTTATAGAAACACGTATGATTATTAATAAACATAAGGAAAAATAATAATACATAAGAGAGAGAATAATTATTTGATTTCCGCTTTACACAAGAATCCTGTGAAATGTCTTTACTTTATTTCTTGATCTAGCAAGCCAATCCAGTCTTGATACAATAGCACTTTAACTTGATATGAAAATGTCTACAGAAATGTCTTTGAATCCACCCTACTTCGAAATGTGAAGTATTTACACAAAAAATATTACAAAATATCTAATAACAGTTTGAGAATTAATCTAAGAAATTAAAATATCTTCAAGCATGAAGATAGAGACAGATGGAAAATTGCATCATGTTGTCCCTCTTATTATGGTAGTGTTGGCTATTGCAATTGAAATTGAGCCCTTTTAGGTTCGCTGATATGTGTACCCAGGAATCATCTTTGTCATTGGTTTTTAATTGATACTCTTTAACCTATTACTCTTTGACCCTGTTTATCTGTCCTTTCACCTTCCTTCAAATTTACTATGGTAACTTATAGTAAATTTGTCATTTTTTCCCACCATTCATCTTCAGGTAACTTTACCTTGAGCATCCTTCTATATATCTCATCTGCCTTACTGTACTTGGAAAATTTTGGTTCAATGACAAATAGATGTTTCACCTCATGCTCTAGGAAGAATAGATTTTCTAAAGTATCATATAATACTTTC
Organism: Pinus taeda; assembly: GCA_000404065.3. Taxonomy (NCBI): domain Eukaryota; kingdom Viridiplantae; phylum Streptophyta; class Pinopsida; order Pinales; family Pinaceae; genus Pinus; species Pinus taeda. Next base: position 30,942 of record APFE030443450.1, on the reverse strand, counting down.
CCTGTTGGCAATGCTTTGATTCCTGAAGTGCTTGCCTATTCCCTAGATAATTTCTTTAGCTTGTCAACATAGTCCAATTGGGTCATAAGTTTTTCATGGATGACCATGGGACTTGGAAGGCCTTTATCCCTCAAAATTTGAAACTTTGTCATGAATTTGTCAATGTCAACCTGCATGTCATGGCATTTTTCCTCTAGGTTAAGCATAAGGTTTCTTTTAGAAAGAGCCTTTTTGATTTTAATGATGGCTTTAGTTCTATCCTCCACACCAAGATCATTTATTTCATGCATGTTCTTGATGTTCAAGAATTTGATGAGTCGATTAACATCCTTAGGCTAGTCTCCTAGGTCTTCATTTACCTTTTGTATTGCTTCAGTGGCCACTTTCACCAATTCTGTTTGCTCGAATAGTATATGAATTGATGGCCATATATCATTGACATAGTCAATGATATTTGCCCATAACATCTCTTGAGTGTATTCTAGTGGCTTTTCCAAAGTTATATCCTTCGCTAGGACCTTTATCTTCTCACCCATCCTTAAGGTTTTCTGTGCTTCTTCTTTCGGTTGTATTTGGGCAAGCTTGAAGTCAGTTTCTATGCTTGCCACTTTCTCCCTAATTCTCTTAAGATCTATTGCCTAGATGGAAATTTCCTCCATGGCTTTCACTAACTCTGTTGTCTTTTGTATTGAGGTACCTGCAGTTGTGGACTCAGTTGTGGCTGGAAGTGCCATAGCAGGTGTAGCTGTTGGTGCTAAAGAGGCTTCCAACATTGAAGGGACTGCAGTTGTTACTATGGGAATGGAAGCTATGGAAGTAGTGGCCATTTCACTCTATTTGGACTGAATAAATGTGCCAATTCTTTCTCTATTTCTTTCAATTGGTCATTTAGTTTTAGGACCAAGTCCATAAGCTCTTCTTGTCCTTTTTGTGTTTCCGGGACTTTTCTTGTTTGTGGATGATGCAATGGAGGAATTTTGAGTCGCTTCTTCAAAGCAGTTATGTCATCATTCTTCTTCTTTATCAACTTTTCCATGGTCTTTACATCTTTGGGATTGTGTACCAACTCAATGATTAAGTCCTCTAAGGACTTTATTCTGGTGTCTTTTTCCTGTGAAGGTGCGTTCTCTAATTGGAATTGAGGTGATATATTATTCAAGGAGCTTTGCATTTGGTGGGCTGTGATGGATTTGCTTGTCAAAGTGGAATATACCATTTCTCCTGTTTGTTTGTGCAACTCAATCTGGTCAATAGGATGGATGTCCTTTACCAATACTTCGAACTCTACTTTTTGGTAATCTGCTGTTGTTCTGGGCTGCTAAGTGGTGGTATTCATGAAAGTCATTTGCATTTTTCCTTATTTCACATCAAAGGCTGACATAAGCCTTGTTTAATTGGTGGGAGCCATATTTAAGTATTGTTCATAGCTTTGGGCTTTTAGCTTTTCATTCTTGACCTTTATTTCCTTGTACTTTTCTCTAATATCTTGATCTTTGTCAGCTGGAATCCTAAATGAGGAAACTTCCACACTTTTTTGTCTTTCCAACATCTGAGTGTGTGATGTGGAAGGTTCTTGTGCCTCCAAAGAGAGTAGCATTTCTACCCCCTTCTTTTTCTGTTCTTGTGGCTCCAACTGTTTCTTTTGTGAAATCCTGCTTAGAGAAAGGATTTAACCTTTTCCTTTTGACAAATATTTGTGAAGTTGCTCTACCTAAAGGAGTGGCCTCTTCCCTATTTCTTTTGAGGGTTTTCTCATCATTTAGAGGAATTTTCATAGTTGGGGCGGTACTCATAATGTGCTATGGTATGTTTGTTTGATTCAGTTCCTCTAATATGTTTGGTTTCTCTAACTCTTTTGGTACCTAGAATTCCTCTTCTACCTATGATCCACTTTTTCCATGTGACTCTCCTTGTGTTGGTGGCTCACTTTGTGCTCGTGATGTACCTAGTACCTGTAATTCACCTGATACCTACAAGAAATAACCTTCATCAAGCTATTTCTCTAAGTCAATCAATGTGTTTTCCACAACTACTTCAATATTATCCCTATCCTCTAAAGTATTTTCCACCCATTCCAATTGATTTGCATATTTTTCTATCTCAGGCATTCTATGGTGAATATAGGGAGCCATTTTACTTTTCTGCCTTTTGTTGCAGATGAAATCAAAGGGGTCATATCTCCATATGAAGCTCTATTCCAATTTGAGTCTCTGAAGGATTTCTTCTTCTTCTCTTCCAGCTTCTCTACTATTGCATACAAAGGAGCCTAGTTGATCTTTGATTCTGAGCTAGGCTTTGTTTTTGGCTTTAACAAATTGTACCTTATTTGAGTTGATTATCTCCCTATAAGACTCCAGAGAAAATAAAATCATTGGGAGGTATCTAAGCAATTTATATGGGGCCAACTCATAGCCATAGATCCTAATTTCTGTGTGATTTTGGTACAAGTACCAATCTCCCACTTTGTGTTGTTTTGACAGCTGCAGGATCCTCTTGATGTCTGAACTGATTCTTGGAGGAGGACTTCATAGTAGCATGGTCACTACTGGATATACAAAAAGATCAATGAAATCTGTATATGGATATGGGGAATCATGCTTATGTATCAAAGGATTGTAGAAAAATACTGACCTAGGATGACCTTTAGTGTCAAGCTTTTGGAGAGTGAATGGGAACTTGTCAACTTGATAGCATAAGAGAAGGTGGTACAAAACTGAAGAATAATTAAACACTCTTTCATTACTCATTCTCAAAAATTGTTCACGCATCCTATCAGATATGTACTTGGCATAATCATACATGACAACAGGGGGCTGTCCTGGAGTAAAAATGGACATGAAGGCTAAAATAATTTCATCTATATACTCACTGGTGGTATATCCTAAAACATAAGAGACCATTGCTACTATATCCTAACCAAATGGGGAAAATATGGTAGCCACATATGGAGGAGGTTCTGTTGGGACATGCTTTCCCTCCCTAATGAAGGTCTGAAGCATTTCACCAATCTTGGCAGTGGTAAGCTTGGGAAATTGGTCTAGCGGGTCTCCAATGGTAATAGGGGTCAGATTCTGTCCTGGTTGCAGTTGTAGCATTTCATTGACTGACTTAGTAGTGATGGTGAAAAGTATGGTTTGGTCAGGGGACATCACTGCCCTTTGACTGGGAATGTAGTTTGCATTGCAATAATGAACAATCTCAGGGAAAATGTGCACCTTAAGGAATTGATACTTGGGAAAATTAGATTCCCAAATACCTATTTTTTCAACTTGGTTTAGGTATTGTTCCCTATATAGGTAGTACAATTTGATAGGGGATTCACGGACAACAGTGTCCTTAATTTGGAAATCTTTATCTGCGAGAGGGAGATGGTCTAAGTCTAGATGGGGAGTTGTAATTGGCCTAACATCCATGGAAAACGGGGCAGACATTCTTAGTTCTTGTGGATTTAAGAATGGGGGACAGAACTTACAGTTTCTTGAGGGTAATGGGGTTTTTCAGTCAATTAGGGCAATTGGGTTCCAATAGAAAGTAGTCTTGGGTCGCTGTGCAATTCTTTCACTTAATTTCTTATTAATTCCAAGCAATGCAAGTAAATGGTTCAAATTTAGACAAGGTTTCCAGTGAATTTTGGGTTCAATACCTAATATTTGGGGAAATTAGCTCTGAACAGGTTGACGGGTGACTCTGCACAGTAGAAAAGCTCTGCGTGCACTGGAGGGTGAACTGAGTGTTTTATGGCACCTTCATGTTGGCAAACGGACATAAGTTGATAGGTTCATCATCATGTAGGTATGTGGATGGCCATTTCAGTTGAATTCACGATAAAACAAAGATTATTAGGTTTTTTTGGATTTATTAACAAAGTCAATGTTTGGTGGGTGTTTGAGGAATAATGGTACTTTTAGCAGTTAGTGGGATGATGTGATAGTTTTGGCGTTTAGTGGAGGGGAGGTTAGCGAGTTTTTTCACACTGCTTATGAGCGTTGCGTGGTTTTGGGGGGAGGCCATCTGATTCCACTCATCGGGCGCCACATCGCAATGGAGGCCGAAGGGAAAACAAGCCATTTCGAGCGGGTAAGGTTTGGGTTTCGGGCCCACCCGAAATGGTTAATAGCCATCGGATCAAATGGGAGGCGATCACATGGTGATCGAGCATAGGATTTGTACAGGTGGTAATGGAGGGGCCTGGTGGGCAATTAACTCGGCGGGGTTAGGGGCTAAGTATAGTTTATATTTAAACTAGGCTAGGGATATTAAATATTAAAGGGATTTAAATATATACGGGAAAAGGGAAATTTTGGGAATTAATAAATATAATTAAAATTAGAAGTTAATATGAATATTGCAGAAAATGGATTAACACTAAGTATAATGTGTATTTATAACTTATTTGCTTTTCACATAAAAACATTATGACTTAGGCTTAAAGTATTTTTGAGGGTTTTTTAGGAAAAAGGGTTTACATGGGAGTAATTACTTTTCCTTAGGAAAAATGGTGTTTTATCTTAGGAAAAGGGATTTGTTTGGGAAAATGAGGGAGAGTGAAGGGGGTAAATGTTTATGAGGGGTTTTTAGTACTTAAGATCTATAAGTCATTGGGCTGAGGGTCTGGTCCTTCCAGAAGTTAGAAAAATGCTCTGAGCCCCTTTGACTTAAGATTTTGGGTACTTAATACTTTTCATTGGAAATTAGTCAACTGAAAGTAAAGCGAATGAGGGAAGTTAATTAATTGACTTTGTAAAATTGATGCATGTTAAATTGCTCATTCATACTTAAAAATTTCATGATGAACGTGATAAATATGCTTTTGTCTAACAATCATCACAATTTTGCAAACTTTCTTCTACTTACCCACCTACTCATCCTACCATTTTTACTTCTATTTATTAGGGTGCACTTAAGCTGGAAAACCCTTATCAAAACATTTTCCTTTTCTTTTACAATAGTAATATAATTAAGTCTAACCTTATTACATCCAAGGGCACAGATTAAACAATTGTGCTCCTTTATTGACTCTCCCTATCTACTTATTTGCCAAGATTACACTGTTTGGTCAGATTTTATTCTCTATCTATAAGCATGAAATTGAAAGTATGAAATAGCCAAGTTTAAACATTTTGACTATCATGGATTGTGGCACAGGTTACAAAATGCACACAATCATTTATTCTGCATAAAAGTAACTAGGAGAGACATTTTGACTTGCTCACTTCCAGAGTCTTTTCTTTTCTTGGGGTTCATATTTTTTTATATTTTTTGACCTTTTTATTCTTTTTGTAATTTGATTTTTCTTTTAGGATATACCCTCTTTACATTTTTTAATTTTTTGAATATGGAAAACATTTGCAAAAAAACAAAGGTATGTACATATTACAGGTTTAATCTCAACCATTCAAAAATTATGACTCCTATTGGTATAGGAATGTAACAGCGGCTCCACTTGGGGATGGCATTTCCTCGTGAAATGTCAATAACTTGTAGATCAATGACCTTCTAAATTGCTATGATGTTCTTCTACACCTTTTTCCCTTTCACTTTTCTGCCTTATTGCTATTTATGACAGTAAAACCTTTGAAGCTTATGGCCTTCTCTTCAGGCTTCAACTCCAAAAATTCACTATCCAATCAACTCCAAACTTTAGAAAAATAGAATATGTACAAGTGATTAGTGAAATCAGTAACTAGGTTCTATGTAGTGTTTAAGCATTCGACCATTAACTGGTCCTCCTTCTGCTTCTGTGCCATCCAATTCTCTGAGGAAGAAAACATTATTATCCCTTAAAGCATAAATGGTATATGGGCCTTTCCATAGGAAATCAAACTTCCCATGTTTACCTTTATCCTCTCTTCTTGAATCACATTTTAAACTTTGTCTCCTAGGTACAAATTTTCTGCCTTAGTCCTTTTATCAAAAAATTTCTCGATCCTTTCTTGCACAACTTGGGATCTGTTGTTCACTTCTTCCCTGGTTTGCTATAAGTCAATTGTCTGGTTGATTCTCCTTTGAATATCATTTGGATCAACCTACACCTCTTGGAGTAATTTCATCATTGATGTTCCCAAGGAAGATTGAAAAACATCCTTCATTCCATAAACTAATTGATAAGGACTGGTACCAATGGATTCCTTTATGGTTAGCCTATCTGCCCACAAGGCACTTGCTTCTTGTTCCATGATTTCTTATTATCCTACAACAATTTTTTGATGATATTCACGAAACTCTTGTTGGGGACACTGCTAGTCCATTCCCTTGAGGGTAATAAGTTGTAGAGTGACCTAGGGTTATATGATACTTATTACATAAATCAATCATTCTCTTAGATTGAAGGTTGCTGCATTATTAGTGATGATCTTGGTTGGGCACCCAAATCTAGATAAGATGTTGGATTCAAGGAAGGTTATTATAACAGTATCAGTGGCTTGCCTTGATGGTATGACTTCTATCCATTTGGTAAAATAATATGTAGCAATGAGAATCCATTTATCTTGGGCAGAGGTAGGTGGATGGATTTCACCAATGAAGTCAGGACCCCACTGTTGAAATGGTGCTTCAGCAGATATTGGTTTCAAGGGTAAGGGTAAAAGTTGTTTCTTTCCTTCAAAAATATGACATTTATGACATGAGGTTACAAATTTCTTTACATCAGAAAACAGAGTGGGGCAAATAAAAACTGGCTCGAAGAATCTTGTCAGCAGTGGTTTTCCAGTAAAGATGTCCTCCACAGTCACCTGCATGAAATTCTTGTAACACCTTGTCATATTATTTTTTTAATAAAAAATTAAGAAGGATGCCTTCGTGGTTCTTCCAAAATAGAGTATTTTCAATTATGCAAAACTTTAAAGATTTCATTTTTAAGAACCTACTTTTAGTCCTGGATAATTTAGGAGGAGCTTGTAGATTTTGTAAAACATATATAATGTCAGCATACCATGGTGATACAATAAAGGCCTGGTTGATTAGTGGAGTCACAATCTCCTCTCCATTATCCATTTCTGCAATGAAATTTATGTCTAAGGTCTGACAGTGTGATTCAGCCATGAGCTTGGCTAAACCTTGGCCTTTGATCAATTTTGTTGATTTGATTTCTAGGTCATATTCTAATATAGTAGTTATCCACTTCCCTCTCTTTCCATCTAGACCATCTTGAGTTAGGATGTCTTTGACCACAAAATTGGGAACATAAGCTATTACATGAGAATATAATATGTGAACTCTGAAATATTTGATAGCTTTGACTAAAGAAAAAGCTTTCTTTTCCATTATCTTATAATTTAAAGGAGCATCCCTCAGGGCTTTGCTAAATAAGGCAATAGGTTGTTCAAAACCCTCATCATTCTTCTGCAGTAGGACTGTAGTAATTATGTGTTCTGAGGCAAAAGAAAATATAATGAAATCCCTATCAAACTTTGGACTGATTAAAAATGGTGTTTGTGTCAAAGCTAGCTTAATATCTTCAAAAGAGCTTTTAGCCTCTACTATCCACTTAATAGTCGAATCTTTTTTTAACATGTTATTTAATAATCTAACTAGTTCTGGTAAGTTAGAAATAAATATTCTAAGAAAGTTTATTTTACCTAGAAAGGCTTGTAGTTCTCAGATGCTCCTAGGGTGTTGTATCTGTAAGATGGCTTCAATTCTTGTAGGATCTATTCAGATACCATCTTTAGAGATTATGTGGCCTAACAGTTTTCCCTCTTCCAACCCAAATAAATATTTTTTAGGATTCAACGAAATTCCATACTTTCTACATTTGATGAAGACCTACCTTAGATGATCTAGGTGTTGTTTATCAGGTTTTGAGAATACAGTGATATCATCCAAGTATATTACTATGAGGTCATGGATTTCCTTAGCAAAAGCTATATCCATAGCTCTTTGAAAGGTGGCCCCTGCATTCTTTAATCCAAAAGGCATCTTCACATACATGAAAATGCCCCAAGGAGTAGTGAATGTAGTTTTATCCTGGTCATCTGGGTGGACTAAGATCTGATTATAACTAGAGAACCCATCCAACAACGAGATTCTGGTTGAACCTACTACCCTCTATAATATGTCATCCATTTTGGGGAGAGGGTAGTTGTCCTTGAGTGAAACTTTATTGAGATTCCTAAGGTCAACACATAGTCTAATCTCACCAGTATTTTTCCTTGTGGGCACAAAATTTGAAAGCCAATCAGAGAATCTAATTGGTGCTATTATCTTGGCTTCGTACATTCTTTTAATTTCCTTTTCAATAAAAGGCAATAGAATGGGATTAATCCTTCTAAGATTCTGTCTAAAAGGTTTTTGCTTTTCTTTTATGGGGATAGTGTGTTGTATTATGATAGTGTCATAGGACTTGAGGTCCTCATAACTCCAAGCAAAGACATCTTGGAATTCATTTAGTAGTTCTATGTATTTTACTTTTTGAGTAGGAGGTAAGGATTTTGAAACTTTTATGAATTTAGGATCTTCCTCATAGCCTATGTTACACTCCTCTATATCAAATTTCAAGGGTTCCATTTTTAGTTTTCTAGGGACGTCATTTGAATCAAACAAGTCTTCTAAAGGAGTTAATCCTTTGGGGAAAAAGTTGTCATTGAGATTAATGATTTCAGAATCTTTGTTAATTATCTCTTCAATTTCAACTTGCTTTAGGTTTTGAATATCTGATTTAGTAAACTTTGTGGGATGGAATCTATCTATTTATTCATATTCTAATTTGTTAATCTCTATTTTATCTGTAAAATTAAGATCTAATGTCATGTCAGTATCTATGTTTCTATTTACAAATTCTTCCTCTAAAGTTAGAAAATTGTTTATTTGTTGGTCATTAGTGAATACTTGCCATTTTTTCAAGTTGTCTAGGATAGAAGGTATGTGCCTAACCTCAACAGCATACTGATGGTTAGGTTGAAATGGTAACTTACAAGTGTTGGTAAACATTGCTAAACTATGAGCCTGCATGTTATGTTTCCTTGGAATGACTCCAAGCTTAGTTTCTAGAAAAGTATTCAATATTTATACAACTGTTCCTCTATAAAACCTAACCTAGGATCTCTAGTCATATATATAGTGCTGATCTGTTTTATAACCAACTCAGAATCTCCCAAAATAGTAACTCTTATGGATCCTAACCTTTTAACCAATTTGAGACTTAAAAGAAGTGCTTCATACTCAGCCATGTTGTTCGTGCATTTGAATTTTAGCCTGTAAGCATGGCCCTTTGGGTGATAATTCTCTAAATTATAAATCCACACTCCTACTCCTACACCTAGTTTGTTCACTAATCTATCAAATTCAAGATGCTGGAGTATTTCATGTTCATAATTCTTACTATCTAGGGAAACAAAATCTTCTTTGATTATGGTATCTTGATCATCTTTGTTATCAGAAAAATCTTGAATTTGGACAATTTGATTTTTGCTACAATTGCAATTTCTTTTGTTTATGAAGTAATGTTGTTTGAAGTATGTTCTTGGTTTGGTTGAGCATTGTACGGAATGAAAGAATCAATGTTAGAATGCATGGAATATATAAGAAAGTTTTGAGGCCTCTCTTGGCTACTCACTACATACTTCATCAAGGTCTCTCTATACAGTTTTTTAGGATGTCCAAAGACTGAAATTGTGGCATATGACATGTCAAGTTGCAAAGATCCTTGGAGTTTAGCCCCTCGTGATCTATACAATAGCATGCCATATTTAGGTGGTATATCAGCAACAACTATGTCCATAAGGATAGTCTTAGCAGGGTATTGTACTAGGGAAACACACAGGTCTTTGATCAGCCCTAGGCACTTTACTTGACTTCAATCAAATCAAAACAGGTCCATGTAAGGCCTAGTGATATCTAAGTTCAATTTCTCCATAACAGATTTAGGCATTAGATTGTGTGAAGTCCTAGAGTCTACCATAGCATTGTCTAGGATTTTATCGTGAATGTTAAGGCTAATGTAAAAGGGTGGCATCCCTCCTTCCACTGGCTTTCCATTAACATCAGGACCGAAAATAAGCTCAGGCTAATCATCAAATAGGTTAACAGAGTCTTCATTCTCAATGAAGTTTAAGGATTTTCTTATTTGAGTTTTGTAAGTTTCATGTTTAATCAGCTCTGTTAAGGGAACCAAGATTTTAAATTTGGATACCTCTACCTCCAAATTGAAACGCGAAGGGGATTTCTCTATTTGAGTGTTTGGAATTTTAACAGCAGGGTTTGGAGCAGATTGGTCTTCTTTTTCAGTATTTGAAGTCTTTTTTAGTGAATTTTCTAAAGTGATATTTGGAGTCTCTTCCATTGTCTCCTTGCAGGGGATTGAGGTGGATGGTTGATTATCAATGGGTTGGTCATTGGTTACATCTACAATGGTGGGACCAAAAGGATTATGATTTGGTCTAGAGAGGATTTGGAGAGTTTTTGTAACTGGAACTGCTTTAATTTTCTTAGGTTGATTTGGTACTGCTTTCTTGTTTTGGTAAAGAGCATCAATGTTCTTCTTAATACTCAAATTATATTGTTTGTGCACTTCGAAGATAGCAGAATCATATCCTTGCTTGTAATCGAATGATTCTCTTGATTGTGTCTGCAACTGCTAAAGCATGTGTAATTACTAAACATCTTGAGTCAAAAATATAGTTTCCTCCTCATCTAATCCCATTAAATTAATTTGTGTGTCTTGTTCAAGGTCTTCTAAATGGGAAGTTTCAGCATAGTTTTCTTGAAAAGGAGGCCTAATATTCTTATCAGGTCCATTTTTCCCAGTGTTCTGAATTTGATTCTTTCTAAAGTTTGGATTTCTCACTATAGGTGCCTATTGATCATCCGAGTGAGGCTTTCTTTCAATGTTCTCCATCCTATCCATCAGTTTTTCCATTCCTTTGGCTAGGGAATCAATTTTAAGGTGCAAGGGTGAGACTTCATCTTTCAAGGGTGTTCTCCTTTCGTTCCTAACGCTAGCTCTTTTTTCTAGCAAATTAGCTTCTACACTTACTACTGCACTCTACATGTCTTCTAGAGTTGGAGGATTTCTCTGTCTAAGTTGGAAGGCCATATCAGTATCAAACCCATCATGAAACGTTATCAGAGATAAGCCAGGTGGGGGTATGAGATTGACTAGTATTGCATTGTATATATTGTTGAATCTAGTGTAATAATCATGGACTGTTTCATTTGGTCCCCTCTTGATGTTTTCATATTCTGAAAGGATCTGTAAAGGGTTCTTTTTCTTTTCCCATCTATTTAAAAATTGTTGGTAAATACTTCTAAAGTGTTTATGCTATTAGCAGGTAAAGATCTAAACCACATTCTTACATCACTAGCTAAATTCTGACCAAATAGTCTCATTTGGACATCTTCATTACCAATTTCGTGTAATTCAAAATGATCTGTCATATTTTTTGTGTGTTGATGTGTTGTATAGGGTCCTATGCCATCAAATTGGATGATTTCTTTCTGGTAGTCTTCTAGCATGGCACCTAGTGGAGTAGGCAACACAAGAGGAGCATATATGTTTTCCATGTCTCTAAGTTGGGTAGGACTAAGAAGGGGAGTTTTGGTTCCCGAGGATGATACAAGGGGTAATGAGGAATTGGGAGTAATGGGTGACTGATGTGTAATGGTAGGTTAGTGGGGAAGTGAAGGTATAAATGGAGGTGAGGAATGAACTTCAGAGATGGAAGGGAATAATGGTGAACTAAAGGAAGCTATATCTGTTTTAGAACATTCAGATATATTAGCAGTAGTGAGGGATGACTGAGGCGAATTTAGGATATACTGATCACTTGACAAGTTTTCCCTTTGGACTTCAAGTTTAGCTGTAAATTTTGGATCTAGAACTATGTCATCAAATGCACTCTCAAACTTGGTTTTGAATAGGGAAAGGTCAAAATACTCATCAAAGGGGAGGTCTTCTAAAAACAACCACTCATCTGGGCAGGAATCTTCTTTATTTGAAGGTGAAGGACTGACTAAACTTTCTTGTCTTCTGGATATTCTTGAAATTAGATTAGGATTGTCAAATACTTTGGGAGGGTTTGGATTAGGGTTGGCCCTAGTATAGTGAGTTCTTCTTGAATCCAGAGTTTCAAAGTTTTCTAGTTACTTTCTTTTTATGAGATTTTTATAAACAACTTCTAATAAATCCTTCAAGAGTCTTGAAATAAAGATTTGAAATTTCTCAAAGGTTTATTAAGACTGAGGATTTGAATCCCTAGTATGGTCACCACTATTTTATCACTCAGAAGTATTCCCTAGAAGTTATCAAAAGAAGGAATAAACTAAGGTAACCACAAACCTAATATTTTAGACTCGGTTTCTAGCCAACCTAAGTCCAGAGAGGGCTCTCTCTTTATAATTTAACTTTGTTTTGGGTGGGGTTTTAGGCTAGTTCTTAGTGTTCATAAGGTTTTGAATTTGTTGGGTGGTGGAATTCTAGGAAGATATGGATGAAGCAAGGCCTTCAAGACATTGGGCTATGGAGTCAATCCAAGGATGGCTTAACTAGAACAAATCACTAAAGGGAGTGTTCACAGGGAAGGCTAGCAAAGCAAAAGGAAAATATTCAGGTTCAATGGATGAGATAGTCCTAACCAAGGTGAAAGGGAAATGAAGAATCCTTAGACCAAGATCAAGATGAAGAGCAGGAGGTGATCATGAGCAAAGGGAAGTCAGTGATCATTTAAGAATTCCCTAACTAAGATAGTTTAGCAGTAAACATTAAGAAGGTAAATAGTCAAGACAGAGTGCATTAAAACAAGTTCTGAAATATCATTCCTAGTTTACCATTCAGATTTTATAGAAACACATATGATTATTAATAAACATAAGGAAAAGCAATAATACACATGAGAGAGAGAATACTTATTTGATTTCTGCTTTACACAAGAATCCTGTGAAATGTCTTTACTTTATTTCTTGATCCAACAAGCCAATCCAGTCTTGATGCTATAGCACTTTAACTTGATAGGAAATTGTCTACATAAATGTCTTTGAATCCACCCTAAATACTTTGAAATCTGAAGTATTTATACAAAAAATATTACAAAATATCTCATAACAGTTTGAGAATTAATCTAGGAAATCAAAATATCTTCAAGCATGAAGATACAGACAGATGGAAAACTGCATCATGTTGTCCCTCTTAATGTGGTAGTGTTAGCTATTGCAGTTGAACTTGAGCCCTTTTAGGCTGGCTAACATGTGTATGCTAGAATCATCTTTGTCTTTGGTTTTTAACTGATGTCAAATTGCTGGAGGTGCATGCATGATGATGATAAGATAATGTTCAATCAATTGTCCTCTAGAGGTGCCGACTTCCTTTGTTTTTCTTATGCATAGGTATTCACAACATGATGATGTAGTCGACTAATGAAATCTTTCTTCCATGCACGACTCTTTCCACTTTTCAACTCTTTGTTGCTCGAGAGGATAGGTGACCTGATAGCTACTCCTTAAGGATGGTGTGACTTCTCTAGACCTTAAGAATGACCACTTGATGCTGCAGGGTAGCCAAATATTCATTCTAGAGTGACATGAATCCTTGGTCTATGGTCTTGTTATATCTGTGCAGGCTGCTATAAGATTGATCGCCTTCCTGTAGTAGTCGCTTAGTCCCTTCTTAAAACCTCATACTGCATTCAAGGACTTGGATAAGTAATTGTCGATCTAGGGACAATAACAAAATCTTCAGAAGGTGGTGAAATTTTTTGGAAAAAAATAGTGAAGGTAGAGTCCTTTTTCTGTGTTTTTTATATGATGAGAGGTGGAATCTTGAGGATGGAATTGGCTAAATGGAGTGTATGAGGGGTGGAGAAATTTGGGTGGACTAACATTTCCCAAGGGAAAAAGATGACCTTTTGGCCTATTTTTCCAAGTGTATCTCCCTCCTATAGAGTTTCTCATTGTTTTTGGAGCAGTTCACGACAATATTGTTGTAGTTCACGACAGTCTTATAACATTGCAGGGTTAAGGAAAAATTGGGTGTGGTGGCTTGTTGAGGGATGGAGATAGGTAGGGAGGTGGATCAATGATGATGAAAATGAAATGGTTGGGCTAGGGGAATGGATAAAGGGACTGTGGACTCTGTGGCTTCAACTACTACTTCCTTTATTGTTTGGAGTCATGCAGAAGAAACAATTTAGCAAAATTAATCACCTTGAAGATGAGAAAGCCCACCTCCTATTTTTTCTTAATAAGAATGGTTATAGTAGGTCCCAAGGTCTTAGGGATTTTCTAAATGCTCAAAAATGTCCTAAGAATAAGATTGATCCCAAGGATTTGTCTTCTGGAGTTCATATTCCTTTTATTCAGGGGACCACTAATAAAATCGTTAAGATCTTGAAGAAGCGTAAGATTCATTCTTATTTTAGGCCCCTTAACACTATTCGGGGTTCTCTTCGGTCTATTAAGGACCCTATTAACCCCAAGGATGGGAAAGGTGTTTACATCATTACCTGCTCAAATGGAACTCCTTATATTGGTGAGACCGGTCAATCAATAAACAAAAGGATCTGTGAACATGCTGCTGACATCAAGCATGGAAGGTCTCGCTCCTCTGCTTTGGCAAAACATGCAGAAAAAACCAATCATCACATCTACATTTAAGAGGCTAGGGCCATTGCTAGGATTACCCATTTTCATCATCGTAAATTTAGGGAGGCCTTAGAAATTGAAAAGAGATTTGTTAATTTGAATAGGGGTGATGGTTGGAGTATCAACAAATATTGGATTCCCGCTCTCTCTTCCTAAATAAATTCTAATTTTATTTATTTATTTATTCCTCCTAGTTATTTAATATTTAGGCCTAACATATTAGTAATTTAAATATATTTATTAATCCTCCTAATATTATTTTTATTTATGTTGTTTTTTTTTCAATAATTTTGTTTTATCTTTAATATTCTTACTATTATTTTTAATAACATTATCCTCCTCCTAATTAATTTTTATAATATTCTAAATTTAAATAATATTTATTATTCATTCTATTATTATAACATTTTACTATTTTAATAATATTATCTCCTAATTATTTAGTTATAATTTAGTTATAAGTAATATTACGCCAAATAAATTAAATAGATAAATTATTTTTGACTGATTAATATTATTTTATTAAAATTCCAATTAATACTATTTCAAAAAAAAACCAATAAATTCCCTTACCCTTCTTCAAAACCTAATTTCTAATTTTCTGCCTTTAGTCAAACTAGTTGTTACTCCCTAACGACTAGTTAGAAGCTTTCTACATCTATTTATTACAATGCCTAGATCTGGTTCCTCATCTTGTCCTAAAGATGAACCAAAAGCGTCAACAAGAATATCTCTTACGTGATTTTTACCAAAAGATGTTGTTATAATTATTATGGATCACAAAAGTCTAAATTTTGAAACTCCTACTTTTGTTTTGTTCTCTCTCTCTCTCTCTCTCTCTCTCTCTCTCTCTCTCTCTCTCTCTCTCTTTGTGAGACACGCAAACTGCCTCTGGAGAGGTTTTCATGCCTTCCCTAGGCACCTCAGAGGAGGTTTTTCAACTAGGGATATTTTCATCTTATTTCTCTTTTCTTTTTTCATTTTTTATCTTTTTGCTCTTGGGTTTCCTCATAGAGGTTTTCAACCCTAGATTTGGCTTTAGATGCCTCATGGAGGTTTTCATCTAGGCCCTTTGTTTTTCCTTTTCCTTTTCAGAACCTTGGTGTACTGAGGGTTGTGAGACTCCTAATCACATTTAACTCCTTTCTAATTGAACTAATAAAATCCTCTTGGGACAAAGGTCTCTTGTACAAATTCATCCTGTAACCATTAACTAGCAAGGGGATACCTTCGCCATCAATTGTTTCGATTTGGAAAAACCCATGCTAATGACATATTTCCACTAGATAAGGGACCAACCATATTGTCATTTATTTTCCTTTGAAATCCTTGAATATTGACTCATACAAAACCACCCAATCACCTTCTTGAAAAGCTCTCTCCCTAATGTGTTTTTCATGCCAAATCTTCCTCTGTAGTTGGACTACCTCAGTGTGCAGTAGAGCGTGCAGTCTGAATTCATCTAAACCATTAAGTTAAAGAAGCCTCTCTTATTATGTTGTAGTGAGGTCTAAGTCTAACTAAGATACCATCCTTAGGGTATTGTTTTCAAATTCAATGGATTGCAGGGCCTTCTTACCATAAACTAACTTCAATGGGGTAAACCCAGTGGCGGTCTTCCAAGTGATGTTGTAGGCCCAAGTGGCTTCTATAAGTCTATCTATAAAATCATTTATGTTGCTACTAAAAAGCTTGGTTAGAATGTTCTCCAAGGCTCTACTTGCAACCTCCACTTTCCCATTTTCCCGAGGACAATAGGTAGTGGATGTCCTATTCTTGATTCGGTGTTGCTTCATGATGTCTTTGATCAAATTTGAGGTGAATTGTGTCTCTTTATCAGTGACCAGCTCTCTTGGAAAACAAAAATTGTAGAAGATGTTCTCCCTCAAAAACTCAGCCACCTTCTACTTAGTTTCTACTCTAACTACCTTTGCTTCAACCTTATACTTAGTTTCTACCTTAACTACCTTTGCTTCAACCCATTTAGTCAGGTAAGTAGTGAACACAATGATATACTTCTTCTCTCTCGAATGGGGGATCAATGCACCCAATGAAGTCCATCCCCCATATCTAAAATGGTTCTAGAGTCACTTGAGGTTGTAAGGGAATTTCATCCTTAGGTGTGGGCTTACCCATCCTTTGGCACTGATCAGACCTGATGGTGTACCTTCTTGCATCTTGATGTAGAGTTGACTAGCGGTAACCAACTTGGATAACTTTGTAAGTTGTTATATTAGCAACAAAGTGGCCTCCACAAGGTCCATCATGGAATACTGAGAGGATGTCAAATACTTTCTCTTCCCTCACACACCTTCTCAAAATTTGATTTGGCCCCAACTTGAAAATATTTCCCCTAATCAAAGTGAATGGGGCACTTTTCCTAATAATCTTTCTTTTCTCCTTGGAGGATAGATTAGGAGGGAACCTCCTAGCAACCAAGTAGTTTGTTATATCAGAAAACAAAGGAAATAACATCGAGATGGTAAAAAGGTGTTCATCTAGGAGTTGATAATCTACCATCTCCTCATTCTATGTAGGTAAGGTTAGTATTGACAGTAAATCTGCAGCTAGATTATCTTTCCCTAATTTGTCAATAATAGTCAAATAAAATTTCTACAATAATAACAACCATCTAATTATCCTAGGATTGACATCATGTTTATTCACTAAATACTTAATGGCTGCATGGTCAGTGTGGACAACATTTTGATATCTAGCAATGTAGTGCCTAAACTTGTTCAAAGAGTGTACCTTTAGAAAGGTTATCACTGATTAAATAGATAAGATAGGGAAATGTATATTCCACTTGTCCTAAGGTTGCCCCTACAACTATATCTGATGCATCTATGTGTATATGAAAAGGTAATGCCCAATTGGGACCCCTAAGGATGGGTGGAGTGGCAAGCTTTTCTTTTAGCACCTCCAAGGCCTCTTGAAATTTGTCTTTCCAACATAAGTTTGAAACTTTAGCCAATAGTCCAAACAAGGCTGAAGCCAATTTACTAAAGTCTTTAATGAGCCTTCTATAATACCCAACCAATCCAAGGAAGTTCTTGACATCTCTTTTCTTTTGAAGGCTAGGGAGCCTTTTAATGATGACATTTGTGTTGGGGTCAACTTGTATCCCTTCCTTGGATATGAAATGGCCTAGGACAATCCATGCATTCATAAAAAAGTCACATTTTTTTAAACTTAATGAAAGATTAATCTCAATGCATTTATTTAAGACTTTACATAGGTTAGAAAGAGCTTCTTGGAAGTCACAACCATAAAGAATGAAGTCATCCATGTATATCTCAATAGTTTCATGAACAAGGTCAACAAAGATACTAAAAACTACCATTTGGAAGGTAGCAAGTGCATTAAATGAACTAAATGGAAGGACCTTATAGGAAAAGGTGCCCCAAGGACATGTGAAGTAGTCTTCTCTTGGTCCTCAAGGCTGATATGTATCTAGTTGTACCCATTAAATCCATCTAGGAAGGAAAATAATATCTTCCTTACAAGGCCATCCAAGACTTGGTCAATGCAAGGTAAAGGGAACTAGTCATTTTTTGTAGCCTTGTTAAGTTCTCGATAATCAACATAGATCCTCCACTTCCCATTTTTCTTGGGGACTATAACGAGGGGGTACACCCACTCACTATCTGAAATGGGGTATATGAACCCTGCATCCAATAGCTTTTTTAATACCTCTTTGACAATGTCCTTAATAGTTGGGTTCATCCTTATCTATCATTGGTGCATGGGCTTACATCCCTCTTTGATGTAGATATGATGAATGTAGACTGAGGGATGAACACCTTTTATCTCCTTATAGTCCTAAGAAAAATCATCAAGGTGTTGCCTCAACACACTACATAATTATTCTTATTTCTCGGTTAAGACAGAGGGGTTGATATTTAGAGTTATGGATGGGCTAATATCTACAACCTTGGCATGTTCTTGGTTACAATCAATAGAGAAAAAAACCATTCCAAGGGTTATTCTCAGACTCCTTCATTAGTTCATCAACTAGCATGGTAGTGGGAGGCTAATTCTATAAGATATGGTCAATAAGGCCATCTTCATCAAGCTGCCTACCACATATAGCAGTGCCTAGTGTGAAAATTGGGTAGAGGGATGCCTAATAATATTCTTCCTCTTCCTCATCCTCTAACCACAAGTGAAAGTCATGCTCAATAGAAGATTGAGCAAGAGGATACAACACAAGTTTTTTTTTTTTTTTTTATAGATGCCCATTCTTGATGGTCATGTTCGTAGCCTTGTAACTAATGTAGGCATCAGTAGTGGCCAACCAAGGTCTTCTTAGGATGAGAGGGTACCCATTAAACTTAGTCTTGGGATGGAGGAAAAGGAAATCAATGGGGTACTCCCAGGATTCAATGGAGACCATCACATCCTCAATAAATCCCTAAGGATCTACTATGGATTTGTCTACAAGTTGTAGTACTATAGTGATCTTCCTCAAGGCACCTTGTAGGTTGAGCTTGAGCATGGTTTCCTTCGTAATCACATTTATTGCAACCCTAATGTCAATCAAGGTATTAGAGACTATAATTCTATCTAAGTGCACATCCACTACTAGGATACTAGGGTCCAAGTACCTTGGGGAGATCACCCTCCCAAGAATTAGATCAGACAACTCCCCAAAAATATTTATAGTGAGGGTATCTCTTCTTCTTCTCCTAGGAATTTTGAAACACTCTTCCTTGATAATATTATTGTAAATGGGAATATATTTGATGGATTTGATTGGGGGCATTTTGACACACAAATTCTTCAATTCTCCCAAATTTTTTCCTCTTTTGGGGTGTCCTGTTTATCTTGGATCCACCTCTCAGGGTATCAAGGTGCATTGGATTGAGGGGGACTTTCTTCCTTCTCTTCTTCAATCTCTTCAGGTGGAGAAGGCGGGTGGGAATCTGGAAGTACCTTCCCAGATCAAAGGTTGATCTCTTGGATTTTGACAACATAAGTAGGATAATATGTCTCCCCACTGTACACCTATTGTGCCTGCTTATTATTTGGTTTAGGATTGGGTTGAGAAGGTAGTTTAGGTTTCTTTTGTGGGTTATGGTGAGGAATTTGTAGTTTAGGTTGTGGTGGAGGCATTAAAGCAGAAGGTTTAGTTGTTTGAGGCCTTCAACCTTATGAGGAGTTTCCCCATTGAGGATATTGAGGTGGATATGGTTAGAAAGGAGGGTTGATAGGTTGAGGAGGATATTGAGGAGCATAAAGCTAAGGAGGGGGGATAGGACATGATGGATGAGAGGAATGGTACCAAGGCTAGAAATTTGCATTCTGATTTGGATTATAAGGGGGATAATGTGAACCTTTCATGTCCTAATGATATGGCTGAGGGCATTAGGGCCTCCTTTGGTTGGTGAAGTATAGTTTCCCAAAACCACCTTATGCCCCTAGGTATAAAAAATTTAGGCATTGCAGAGAGGGAGATTTGCCTATTTCATGGTTTTATTCACGTACATAGCATACTTCTATAAGATTCAGTGGGAACTAATTTATAGGGTGTCTCTTAGGTCCATCTAGGGAAAAATATAGCTAATGCTCTCTCTACTTCCTCTTGGTTCTTTTAATCTGCATAGTATCCATTTGTAGGGAAAAAATATCCAACATTTCACTTTTGAAGTCCTTCAACATACTTCCTATCTCATGTTTGATGGTTCATGCAGTGGGAGATGAATGAACCAAGCGTTGGTTAGACTCACCCTTTTTCCTAGCAACCCTAGAGTGATTCCTAAATACTATCTTGATGTCATCATAAGGATACTTTTAGATGTATCCTCTAGGCAACATGTTGAGGGTCTCCATTACATACTCCCTGATACCTCAAAGAAGAACTAGATTGAGTGACTTAGGATCAAAGGTACAGTTAGCCCTCCTATAATTGAGATGGAATCTCTTCTTATAGTCTTCTAAGGATTCATTGGGTCCTAAGGTCATCCTAAATATTTATTCCTTTGTTTCTTTGAAACTACAATAATACTTATAGTTATCATTAAAGGTTTGTTGCATTTAGGCCCAAGTAGTGATGTTGCCTCCACGAAAACCCTTGAACTAGCACAAGGATGCATCTTTGAGGGTAGATGGAAACAACTTCAGCTTCTGTTCATTAGAAGTATAGTCATAGTTCCTACACACAACAACAAATTCAAACATGGAGGTGTTAGTGTCTTCAGAGGTTAGGCCATGGAAATTTTGAAGGGCAACAAGCCTTATATTCTTCATTTTGGCCTCCCCACTGGTTTCTCGAATTAGGAAAAGCTAATTTGGTCTATTTTTAGTGATGGCATGGGTAGGAAAGGTGGGGCCTTCTTCTTCGCTGGGTTACTCAAAAATTCCAGGTTCCTCACCTAGAGCGTTTCCTAAATCCCCTATAGTAATAGAGAGAAGTTCATAGTCACCAAAGAAGAATGATGGTTGGCTACTTGAAGGGGTGGGAATGTTTTGTAGGAATTGCCCTTGACTATCCCTACTACTACGAGGCATGAAATAAACTCTATTTTTTTTATTTTCTCTCATTTTCTCTCATTTCAAAGCTTTCAAACCAATAGTACTGATGCAAAAAAGAAAGAAAAAAAGAAGTAGCTTTCTAAGTAGAAATAAAATCTACTTGGAAACCTCCTTGGAAACGATGCCAAAAAGTGATGAGCCCTAGTATTGGAACAAGGATGTTGCAAGTCCCAAGGATCTCGACTTAAATTATCAACCCAAGGTTCATACAAACTTAGAGTTGACAATATTATATGAACAATATGTTAAGTTCTGCTCATGTCACCCTCAGTCATTAGATTATATCAAGGCATACAAGGACCACTCCTTCATCTAACTACAAAGATATTTTCTATGAAATCATGTCATGGTTGCAAGGAATGTACATTATTCTATCAGAAGAGATGAAAATACCATTCATTAAATGTAAAGACTAATTATAACTTCATGAAAGGGACAAACTATACTAGTTGTAGAAGCAAACTTATGCTATTATACTTACAAACTAATAAAATCAATGTTTGACTTGTAGTAATCATTAATCTAATTTCAACCTACTCAAGAAGAAGGAATTCAATCTTCAACACAACTATGGAATTACAAAACTAAGTCTAATATACTTGGTTTTCTGTGTTTGTAGAGGATGAAGGATCGGTTTGGAGTGGTCCTGTAGTACCCCTAATCATGGAATCAAAGCATGGGGGTTATTTTTCAACTTCAAAATGCAAGATTTAGGGTTCTAGGATTGATCTAGTTGAACTTAGAAAGTACCATAGGACTGCTACAAGAAGTCTTGTTTTGCTACAAGACTACCCTATTTTGCTACAGGAGTAGGTCTAAGAGATTTTTGAGCAAAAGGATGGTCTTATGAAGGTGGATGATGGTTGATGAAGGATGTTTGAGGTGTTTTTCAAATCCTAGCACCCATAAAAATCCTATCTTGCATAAAATTTCATGTCCACAGTGTCCCTCATTAACCTTGAAAAGATGATTTTAGTGGTAGAGATTGAGATAAATATGAGGTGTACAGGAGGAACATGGGATTGTCAAATTGAATGTGGATGAGTGTACCAACCCTTAAAAATCATTGGAAGCTCTTGCAGATTAAAAATTAAGGACATAAATCAATATTTCAGTGCAATTAATCAAAGTGGAACGGATGAGTTGAATTTTATTTCTTAAATATATACTATGTCCTACAACATGCATCTAATCTAATTTGCAAATCAATGCTGCTAATTTCTGATTTGTAGAAACCAAGCTTGCAAATGAATCTCAATCCAAAACTTAGAATTTACAAGAAATCATAAACACGTGTTTTTGGATTGTTGTTGTAGGTTCCTCAACCACACTTCCCACAAGAGAGGTGGTGGTCTAATCTACAACTACAATTTTTGAAATATAATTCCTACCTAAACAAGGAAAGAAACACAATGACTTGAACAAGATCAAGGAAAAAATACATGAGAGGGACTAAAGCCTTTTGGTTGGGCCTAAACCCAAGGGTTCCAACCCTCTAAATATAACTCATACGTAGACCAACAATAAGCTTTCCATTAACAGAAAATAAGAGTCACATATGTCATATCAAAGATGAAAATAACAGTGTCAAGCTCTTGGTTATCAATAACTATCTCTATCTCCAACAAAATTTTGAATCCTAATGAGCCCTTAGGCTTGTTTATTTATACAAAAAGTGACTAAGGGGAAGCTTCCTTGAGAGGAGGATTTCCTCCCTCTAAAATATCAAAATTGGTGGATCTCGCTCCCTTGGATATTTACATGCACTTGGGTTCCTCGACTACAAGTGGACTTTGAGTTGTTGATATGGAATATTGGGACTAGAGCTAAGTTGGAGAGTTAATGTAGTGGACAAGCATCATATATTCTCTCTAGATTCCTCCAACATCCCCCTGCATAGTAAACATCTCCAACAATGCTTCTTTTGCTTACATATTAACCAGATTAGGCCATGAAATATGGCAAGCACCCTTTATTCTTCCTACTAAGCACATTATGGCTACAAAATGTAAATTAATGTGAGAAAAAGAGAGTTTAAGGGTTGGAGAATAACACAACGGGCCTCAAAATATACCTGTTGATGGGATCCATTAGTTATGGAGTTGCAACAATGGGGTTTTGGAGTTGTAGGAACGGTATCCTGTTACTAGGCTACAACAATTGTGGCAAGAAAAGTTACAACAACTAACAATGGAATTGCAAAAATAAGGGAACAATGATGGAGTTACAACAACTAAGTTTAGAGTTGCAACAACTGGACCATGTAATGAAGTTGTAGAAATGAAGTTGCAGCAATGGAGTTGCAACGATAGAGTTGAAACAACAAAGTTGCAACAATAGGGTTGCAACAACAAAATTTCAACATTGGTGGTGTCCTCTTCTACATATTATGGAAGTCACTTTATGAGAAGAAAAAGGAAAGGATATGTATATAAGCAGAAGGATAATTGCGAGGTGTCCTTCTATATTTTTTTTAATTTACTTGTTTTAACATGCCATACACTAGCTTAGGCTAGTTTTCACATGACATGCACTCAGGTATCACCCGCCTAAGGGTTTTCATACATGATATTTTTCATCTCTCCTTTCCCTCTTTTTGGGAATGGAAGAATGAATCATCTCACAATGGTTTCTCGTTTATGGAAAATTTATATATCACTAATAGGCCATCCATTAATAATATTCCTCTAAAGGGCCTCTTTTAATAAAGGCCAGTGATACATGTGAATATTGTCTCCATTTAAGTCCTTGAACTTGGAGTAAAATAGTAGTTCCTAGTCTCTATTCTTAAAGTTCTTATTTTTATTGAAATTATTATTTTACCCGGCCCTCTGATGTTGTATTAATGTAGTATGATGCAAGGTAGCCTGATGTAGTTCATCTAACTCATTGGTATAGAGGATCCTTTCCTTTTAAGCTTATGATAATTCTACTCCAAGTTGTAATGCTATCCTTAGTGTCTATATATCTATTTAGAAAGGTAAAATAACCCTCTTTCCATACATTAATTCATATGGAGTACCTCTGGTAGTAGTTCTCTAGGTTTTTCTATATGTCCATAGTTATTTAGGGAGTCGATTAGCCCAATGCTTGAGGTGTATCCTGATAATATTGGTGATTACGGATTCAAGGATCTTGTTAGTCCCCTCCACTCTTCATTTGGCTTGTGCATGATACATTGTTGTTAACCTATGTTAATCTTGTAAGTGTCCATTAATACATCAATGAACCTTGAAGTAAACTAAGTTCCTCTTTTGGTCACTATCTTGTGAGGTATCCCAAACTCGATGAAAATATTTTCATTGATAAATTCCATTACTTCCCATTCAGTTTTTGTGAGGAGTGCTCTAGCTTCCATCCATTTTGTAACATAATATGTGCAAACTAGGATGTAGGAGTTTCAATGAGAAGGGGGATTTATTGGCCCCATAAAATCAATAGTCCATTTGTCAAAGGGTTCCAACACCAGTGAAGGCTATAGTGGCCTCTCATTTATTTGTACAAATCTATCCATATGCTAGCCCCCACATGGGCCATCATGGAAATATTTATTTTATGGACCTTATCTTCCCATACACATTTTCTAATAATCAATTCATGTCTAGCATAGAAAATACAAAAATCAATCCACGATAATCTTCCACTTTGTCTAATAATCCTCTATCGCTCTTTTGAGGTTAAGTGGTGTGAAAGATTTACTACAACCAAGTAGTTATAAATATCTATGCACAATGGTGAGTTAGTGAATACTACAAAAAATATGTTCATTATGAAATGAATCTTTTATTGGGGGATCATTTTCATTATATATTAATATAGAAAGAAAAGAAGTGACTACATTATCCTTTCTAGAAGTCTTATTAAAGATGGTAATATTAAAGTCTTGTAATAAAATCAACCATCTAGTAATTTTACTAGTAATGATTGGTTTGTTCATCGAGTACTTAATATTAGCATGATTTTTATGTAATATTATTAGATATAGATGTTATATATAAATTTGTTTATTGCATGAATAACAGCAAAAAATTATTTTTCAATCAACATGTAGTTCAATTCTTCCAATGAGAGGTTTTTACTAATGAAATATACCATGTAGGGATTTTTCTCTTTTTTTCCCTAAGACAACTCCAATTGAAATATCAAATGCATCTATAGAGATGAGAAATAGGAGGGAAAAATGGGGCACTCTTAAAATAGGATCTTGTGACACATCGGAATTTAGTTCCTCAAAGGAATATTGGAATCTTCTTGTCCACAAAATCTTATCATTTTTTTTAAGGTAAATAATGGATGAGCTATTTGTGAATTGTTTTTTAATACAGTGATGATAGTAACCAACATCACCTAGGAAAATTCATACTTCTCTACGTGATTGTGGAATGGGAAGGTTGATATTGTTTTAATCTTTGATGGATCCAATTGGATGCCCTTAGTTGATTTATGATTCCCAAATACAATGACGCCATGCAACATCATTTTTCACTTCTCATTACTGAGGGAAAAATTATTTTCCTTACACCTTATTAAATTATTCTCAAAATTATTAGTGGTTTCATCAAACTCATTGTCATCAGTGCTAAAATAATCCATGTATATCTCCACAAAAATCATGGAAAAGATTAGAAAATATACCTATTACCACTCTTGAAAAGGTGGTTGTAGAATTGCATAATCTAAATGGAAAGAAATGGTAGGTAAATTCCGCCCATGGATAGATGAACACTATTTTTTCCTATTCCTACAAAGCGACTTAGCTTTATTGTAACCAATAAATCCATAGAGGAAATACAAGTATGTCTTTCCTGCATGTATATCTAGGACTTGGTTGATAAATGGGAAAGGTAAATGATCCTTGTGTGTTCATATTGAGTTATCTGCAGTCCACATAGATCATCTACTTACAAATCTCTTTCAAGACTATGATAAGAGGGAGACCCATTGGATGTCAGAAAATTGGTAAACAAGTCTAGCTGTGAACAACTTCTATAGATCATGTTTTACTATTTTTTTCAATGTAGAGGTCATCCCATGTTGAGGTTATTGAATTGGTCAATAGCCTTCCTTAAATTAAATGTGATGTTTACAAAGTTGAGGATGGATACCCTACATGTTTGAATAATTCCAAGAAAAAGCATCACTATGGTTTTGCAATAGTTTAACAAATTTCTCTATTTGATCTTATGTCAACCCTCGATTAATCTTCAAGGCTTTATCAAGGATGATTTCAGTCATTTATAAAGTGTACCCTTGGAAATATTTAACTAAGGAATCCTATTTGAGAGGTGAATCACTTATCGATGCTAGAGAAGCATGAACATCAGGTTTCATTATGTGGTTGAGAGCATGTGTGTTAGAGCACGAGGAGGAGGAGGAAATGAAATCATTGATTTCATCATCCTTAGTTTTCTTCTTAATGGTGAGATATTTATGAATACTGAGGACTTGAGGAGCTACCTCTCCCTTGTTACTATCATCACCATCATCTTAGAAAGGTGTTTTAAGAAATGTATTAGGCTTAGCAATAGGATATAAGGTTAGTTGTTTAGTGGAGGTGCCATGGGGGATTTTCATACTCCCAAATATGCAGCTGACGTATGCATCTATAGTGGCCAAACATGGCTAACTAAGGATTAGAGGGTACTCCCTAGAGAGGATTTAAGTTCGAGAACCATGAAGTTTATGGAATACTCACATGGGTCTATAGATGTTGCTACATACTTTCCTTCTAGTTTAATCATTGACCTACTAGCTAGTTAAAGAAGAGTTGGGACTTATATGAGGCTAAAGATTCCTAAGGCCTCCATGATTTCTTACATCATAACATTAATGGTGACACTCAAGTAAATTAATTTGTTTGGAATAATTTTATTATTTATATTCACGTTAATTATTGGGCTATTGGGATGAGAAAATTTTGTTTGTGAGCGATCCCCCCCCCCCACTAAGATATAATATTTTCACATAACATCGATTTTTAGGATCTCTCTTCTTCCTTTGGGCCTCCTTTATAAGAAAATCCCTCACTACTTTTGAGTACATTTTGAAATATTTAACAACTTAAAAAATTGGGGTATTGACAATGACATTCTTAAGCTTTCCTAAGAAATCAAATTCTAGTTGGGTTATAGGATTTTCTTGATTTAGTCTCTTAGGTTAAGGTCGTTCATGAAGTTCAAGGCTCATGTGCTTCATTAATCAATTTTCAAGAGATGATTCCTAATCTGGTTTTTCATTATGAGACTCTCCATTAAGATATTCAACATGCACAGGGTGATGCTCTTTAATCAATGTCTTCCCAGATCTAAGGTGGATGTGTTGGTAGTCCATGGAAAATATTGAGTAATCTAGGTAGGTTGAAAGCCCAATATCTTGTGTTGGTTGAGCTACAGTATCGTTATCAGGGTCAATTATGGGTTGTAGAGATAATTATGGTCATGCAGGGGTGGATGTGGATAATTTAATTTGAGGAGAAGGAAGGAGTTGCATATGTCACTTCAAAGGTGGTTTCATAGGAGCCTATTGAGGGCCTCCATACATAGGATTTATCCACACTTTCTGCCAAAGATGTTAAGGTGGAGGAGGAACAACAATCCATGTAGAAGAATGTAAGAACAATTATTGAAAGGAATATTTCATGTAAGTGTTAGTTCAATAAGAATTAAAACTTTTAGATAGATCTTGGATCATATGTTGTGGTTTTTATAGTAATGGTTGTTTTTGTGCAACAAAGTTATTTAATATATTTTTCTTCTTGATAAACATATTTTAGTGTAGGTAGATATGAGTAGCTAATCATAGGATTATCTTCACTACATATGGCACAAATTCCAATGTAATAAAATTCACATTCCTTCAATAAATGATTTCTTCTCGATTTAGGGCAGAAATTTGTTGATTCTAGTTCTTCATCCTCCTACTTCTTCTTTACCTACAACATATTCAGTTGGGATCTCAATGTGCTTAACATAATAGTTTTGAATTTCTCCATCATGTTTTTAATTTCTTCTATAGTAACTCTGAGTCCACCAATAGTCCTATCAATCCTAGGTAACATATCTTAGGTCCTCTAATGGTTTTATAAGTTCCTCTTGAATATCATTGATAGAGTTCCACAATGTCATCATGATTTTGCTATGAGATATCTCCTCCACTCATCGGGTTGAGAAGTTCTGTATAGTCATCTGTGATCACTTGCAAAAATATGACATGAAGTGTATTTAGATCCAACTCTCCTTTCCTTTCTCTTTAGTGATTATACTCAAACCTAGGGAAAATTTTAGGGGCTAATATTAACAAGTGGGCTAAATTTCCATGCTTTTTCCTAAAAACAATTTTCCAATTTCCATTTTGTCTAAAAATAGTTCACCTAAATTTTATAGTATAAAATTATTTTACCTTAAAAAATCACCAAAAAATATTATAGACTAATATAAAATAATTAGAGATATACATATTTTTGCAAAAATATTTCCAAACATTTTAAAACTTGCACATTAGGGACTAGTAGTATTCACCAAGGTTTCTAAACTTTAAGATAAACTTCCATCCTTGAAATATTCCTTCAAGAAATATCTCAACATAGGGTTCAATACTTTCATCTTCATGTTGGATCATTCAAAAGACTTATTATCTTTTCTCCTTGTCCTTGCAGTAATCCTAATATTTTTCCAAGAACTTCTTTTTGATTTGTCCCCATGTCTTGATGCTATACTACACCAAGCCCATGAACCCACATATTGTGGCACCTATAAGGGTAGTAGGAAAGCGTTTCAACTTCTGTGTGTTAAATACATAGTCATAGCTTCTACAAAGTATGCCAAACTCAAAGAGAAAAGTGTCAGGGTCTTGTTTTAAGGGTCCATGAAAATTTGGCAAGGTTGAATGTGGAATGTTATTCATCTTAGTCTACTCCTTTGATTCTCTAATGGGGAATCTGAAGGAAGAGGTTTTCTCCTCCTTAACACCATGTGCCATCTCTTCTAAAGGCATGTCTTCCACTTCCAAGGGTGGCTTGTGATATTTAGGAAAAATCCACTCTATGTGGACCTTTTTCTCAAGAAAACCTTCTAGAACAAGGCTTCTATAGGGGTAGAAGATGAAGGCTTGTGGTAGCTACTAGACCCCCCTCAGAAATATTCCCTATGCTTTGATTTTGGAGCCTACCTTTGACCATAAGAAATGTTGTTTTGATTGCGTCAAGTGTGTTTTTTGTTTATTAAGTGTGAAAATGACTTATTCTTTCATGTTAGGCTTATAATATCTTAACTATGTTTTCATGATGACTATTAGTCCTTGTCAATAGTAGTTTCTCAACTTATGGAGACAAGAAAAACACTTCCTAACACAAGCTAAGTCTTTCCTTAATAAAACACTAATTACATGCATTTCCTTGAGGAATTTCATATTCCTCTGTCACTATGAACTTTGTAACCCATTTTCGGAGTGAAGTATGCAATCCTCTAAGCTAGGCAATTGTGCAATCAACTGTGAAAGAAAATTTTACTGTCCCCATGTGAGATAAAACTACAAAATTCAATGAGAAATAGAACTGTGTAGTCCCTTGTCACAGTGAGCTGCACAATGTTAGAAAATCATATATTCTAGAGCAATGGACCACATAAAATATTGCAGAAACACAAACATAGAAATACAAAAAACAAGAGAGACACAGATATATGTGGTTCACCCAATTTGGGCTATGTCCATAGAAAAATAGCCAGTCCTTCCTTTTATATTATCCAACAAAATGAAGAGATACAACCTACAACAGATCTACTGTAATTTTGTCTTCTCTCTCACACAATTTCCTCTCTCTTTCTCATTCAGAATACACATATCCATAGTTGCAATACAATTCCCTCATATATAGTGAGGGGTTTCCTTCTAGGGAAAAAAACCCTAAATTAAACATAACTTCTACCATCAAATCTCCCCTAATGAATGGCCTAGATTGACTATGAAATTAGAATATTTTACAAGGAAACTTTACATCTATTTTTAGCTTCGGGGGTGCTACCCCTGAACACCCACTAGGGGGGCCTCATAAAAATCATCGTCGCCCCCCTGACAGCAAACAAATGGGTGGTGTTTCCACCCCATCACAAATTGGGGTCCAATGCGCTGATACCACTGAATAAAGAAGATAATATGACTCCACACACAATACACATTCCCTTAAGCTAATGAACTACACAATCCCTGAAATTAGTCAATTACACACTCCTAGAAAATAGGAAGTGTGCATTTCTATGAGACAGTGCGGTACAAGTGTCTAGTTTCATCTTCTGACATGTGTTAGAAAACCAGAGGTGGTTCCTTGGTTTTAGGCATGTGAACTTGAAACCCTAACCCTAATCTTGTGAGTGTTAATATATCTAATAAAGGCTCATATAGCTCATTCTAACACTTTCCATTAGACCTAGAGCCATTCTCATGAGAACAAGGAGCTTTGGATCCATTTACATTACTTTTTTGGGTAAGTTTCTTAAGTGTGGTTTTTTTCTGCTTTTTCTTTCGCTTTTATTGCTTTTTCTTTTACAAATATCATTTTTATTCATTATTCTTGCAACAAGTGGTGCTTTTGCTATTATTATATTTTACAAGTATTTTTTCAATCTTTTAAGCTTCTTTTCAAGTGTCACATTGCATTCCTTGTGTTTTCACCTACTAGTAACTATTGTTGATGGGTGTGTGATGAGCCCCAATTTTGGTACAATTTGGGCTCATTTTTGCCTATTTTACTTGCTCAACCATTCATCTTTATTTTCTTATGCATGCATTTCTTAGTTTATTCATGTTGTTTGTAGGAGGAAGGTTAGACACTTTATCTACGTG
>APFE030443445.1:32375-66649 GCA_000404065.3 Pinus taeda | reverse complement strand
AAAAGTATCTGATTTGATAATACTGATTCCCCCCCCCCCCCTCTCAGTATTATTTCCAACACCAATGTCCCCGGAAAAATCCAACTTGGTAAAACCAGTGCGGCAGTTGAGGGTTTTATTACTAAGCAACAGTGAAATAATCTGAGTACAACTGGATGCTGAAACTGGCAATCTTACAGAGAAATACTAGCAAAAATCTGGAGAGGAATTTTCCTCACCCCACAGGCAATTTCCCAACACCACTTTCCTTCAGAATTTCATCCTTTTGAGGCACTACATCAGCCTCTGCACTACTCTGCGTAGCTAGCTAGACGGCTTGCCTTCTGCTGGATTCTGATGAAGTCGTTTTGCCTTCCGCTAACCAAAAAGACACTTCTACGGCACTCTAGGACTCCTTCCCGACCTTTGGAACTGAAAAACGTCAATCTTCCTTAGCAAATCGACTTTTCCTCTAGAGGCTACTGCGGCAGCCTCACTGTGGCTCACTTGCCTCTCTGCAAATGCACTCACCGAATCTGGAATCCTTCATCTGGCTTCACTGTCTCTGCCCTTCTCTCACTGATTCGGTCTCACTGGCTCTCTCTCCGGCAACTAACTGCTGCTACTCTGGAAATCGATCTGCTCATGAAATCGAACTGCTCAAGTATCTTTTCCATGACCACATCGACCTTCTCTTATAATCCTCTGTTGGGACTCCAATGACCAAGATTAAATCTTAATCGATGGCTAGCATTAACTTGAATTCGATCCGTGTGAGTTTCTAGATCATTCACGCCTTAATTAATTCTAATTAATTAACCATATTCCTTAAGTTTAGACTTAGGAGATATTTAAAAACTGGCTAATAATCTAATTAAGTCACTTCTAGGCTGAATTTCCAGAAATGATTTCCGGGTCTTGGAGATCTCATGTATTCTAGCCTCTCCACCAAATTTTGTGGCTAGAACACATCTGATGTTACAAAAACTAACACTCCCTCTTAGCGAGGAATGTGTTCTAATGCTCTACTACACACCCTGTAGCAGCACCTTGTCTCTGCATCATCTCCTGTCACGCTACTAATGCCTGGCTGCTGCTGCCCACCAACCACTACGTAACTCTAATATGAGTTGTATCTGTGTTGTGGCTAACCATACTGAAACTGTTGCCAACTCTGCATCTGCACTGCAAATCCTTCTCATTTCTTGTTGCTACAACTGCAACTATTGCAACTGAGAAGCATCCTAAAAAATGAATCAATTGTGATCAGTATGATGCATCTATCATCGAGTCTCTGACTACTACTAGTATTTGCACTGTCACTGAAGAATCTGCGCTACTACAAACTCTGCACTCTGTCAACTGCACCGCTACCAACTCTGCATTGCACTCCCCAGATTCCGAATACTACTATTCTATGCAATTGTCACTTTGGCATCTGCCAGCATAACCTCTCACTGAATTGTCCTGCTACTGAAAACTATGGGCCCCCGTAGCAAGGTATTGATCCATGAGGTGGAATCCTTAAGGATCCTGCCCATTTGTAGTGCTCTGGGGCTATAGAACCAAGTCTCCCCACCTCACTCCTAGAGGTATGTCTGCAAACATGGAAAAGTCTTCCTCCAGCCTGGAGGATAGCCTGTCAATCTCGGCATGAGCTGCCACCTAGTCTTGCTTCTCCTCCTTATCCTTCTTCCTGAGAGAACAATGGGTATTGTAGTGGCCAAACTCGCCACACCTGAAGCACTTGACCTTTGACATGCCCTTCTTCTTCTTCTACTTCTTCCTCTGTCCCTCACTAGGACCCTTAGATGCGAGGGACACATTCTCCTCCTCCTTCACCTGCTTCGATTTGTTGTTGTCACTAATGGAGATCTTCAATAGAGCTCGGCTCAACTCCTCCTACTACAAATCAACCCACATCTTGTCCCACCTTGGCAAGGTATCTCTGCCCAAAACATTTTGGACGAATACCTGCTACTCCTTGGAGACGCTGTTTAGTGCCAATTGCACTAGCTCTGTGGGTTGAGGCGCTACCACAACAGCTGACAACTGGTCTCAATCCTCCTGAATACTGGTGAGGAAGGAGTCTATGCCTTCCCCCTTCTGCATCCGGATGAGCCTCAGCATCTCTTCTAAGAACATATTTCGCTGCTCGGAAGTCGCCTTGTACAGCGTGGAAAGTGTATCCCACATCTCTTTGGTCGTTCCATTGGCCGCTATGTGTGATACAACATGATCTTGGACACCATCTAGGATCAATCTCTTCACCCGCGCTATCTCCTTTCTATACTCCTTCAGTTGATCTGCATCCTGGTGAACTGCTACCACTGCATCAATATACATCTTCAAGCCAAACCCATCTAGAAGGAAGGACATCCTTGCCTTCCAGATGACATAGTTGGAAGCTCCATCCAACCCGTCCTGATCACGAAGCCCAGCAGTGGCCATCTGAAAAAATGTCGAAAATCTCCTATTCCCTTTTGCTCAACTATTACTGCTCATCTATTCGCACTCCCTTCTGGAGTGAGAGACTCTGCTCACAACCATTGTTGATCTGCAAGGGAAATCGAACTTCTTGAGACTAGAAAATCCCTAAGGAAAATTTTCCCTCAGTGTGTGCTCTTCTTCCTTCCACCCGACGTTGGCTCTGCTCTAGCAAACTGCTGCAAAACTATTGTGTCCAGCTAAAGATCTACTTTGTGAAAATATTGAGTTGCTCCCTTTGCCTCTGGAATCACTCGATCTAGAGAGATCGGAATTTTTTGTCCCTCACTCAGAAAAATAGAGTCTCCTCAAGTAACTCAACCTCTTGGCAAAGTGTCTACGCTACCCCTGGGAGTTTCGATCTGTTGCCCACACTAAACAATGAAACTCCTTCTCTCTTCGTCTCTAAGCTCTCTGGTTGTTCAACTGCGCTTTGATACCATGTGAAAATTCCAAAACCCGGAATCCTATTGCAGCAACTGGAAATTATTCTCCTAACCGTTAATTAAATTTAACAATTTATTTATTATTTCTACATCAAACACTGAATAACTCACACTGCAATCTACACAAATAAAATTGCGGAAGAATAAACGCTGGAAGAAATGCTAGCACACACATAAAGTAACACAGTTATTTATGGACCAATGTCCCCAGAAAAACCCAACTTGAGAAAGCCAGTGCAAAAGCTGAGGGTTTTATTACTAAGAAATAGTGAAATAATCTGACTACAATTGGATGTCGAAACTGGCAATCCTACAAAGAAATACTGGCAAAACCATGTGTTGATTTCGGTAGCATCACATGTGCTCTAGCCTCGAGATTTTGCAGAGAGGCCAAGACACATGCATTCTCCAATGCCCAGAAGTCATTTGGGAAAATTCCACCTAGAGATGGTTTAGTTAAAATAATTAATCATTTTTAATGTATTCCTAAGTCTAAATTTAGGAAATGTGATTAATTAAAGGGTATTAATTAAATTTGGTGCAAATCTTCTAGAAGACAAGGATCAACTCCTATTTAATTTGAGCCTTTGATTATGTTTTAATCTTGGTCGTTGGTGCTCCAACGAGTTATTATAAGGAGTTTTATGGGCACTTGGAGAACACATCGAGATAGTGAGATCTAGAGATCGAATTTCTCAAGCATAGCAGCGTTGAGTTGCCGGAGAGAGATCAAGTGATCTTCTTGCAATGAGGGGCAGGGAAAGTAGACCGGAGGGAGTTTTCCAGTTCCAGAGAGTGCAAAGCAAAGAAGGCAACAAGAGGTTTAGACTCTAGAGAGGCAGCTCATAGCTTCAGAGGGAGTCCATATTTTCGCTGGGAGCAGTCAAGATCTAGAGTCAGAAGTCGGGGTGTGAGACCAGAGGGCCAGAGGGTCGAAGTTCCATTCAGTAGAAGCTCATAGGAGGAGGTGACATAGTTCCTAGAGGCTGTGACGCAGATCTACGTACGCTGACGCAGACTGCATAGAGGCATTGTGGGGCTAGCCATCTAGAGCCTGGATCAGATTCGAATCCCAAGTGACAGTGTGAGATTTTTCTCACTACCTCTTTGCCAGTTTATTCTCTATATCAGATTGTCAGTTTAGGCATCTAAGGATTTGTACTCAGATTACTACTGCATAATAATAAAACTCTCAGTTGTTGCACCGGTTTTCCCACATTGGGTTCTTCCAGGGAAATTGGTCAAAAAACAATGGTGTACTTGTGTGTGTGTTTATTTCTCTCCTGTGCAGTATTTTGTTTCCGCGGTATTTTTATATTGTGAAGGTTGCAGAAGATTTTATTTCAATGTTTACTGCGTAACACTGTAAATAACTTGATTCAAAAATTAACAAGTAAGAGAAATTTAATCAGTTGCTGCAGTAGGAATTCAGGGCACCGAATTTTCACATGGTATTAGAGCACAGATTGTAAGCCAGAGAGCTGAGCGCAGAAGGAAGGAGTCAGTTCGAATTTCTGCGTAGGCAACAAATCGAAACCCTCAGGGCCAATGTATTTACTTGGCCAAAATGGTCAATTTTTCATGGGAATTTTACTTCTCTGAGTGAGTCAACAGAGAATAAAATTTTCCAGATCGAAGAGTACCAAAGGCAGAGGGAGTAGCAGCAGTTTCCTTGTAGAGAAGATCTTCAGCTGGGACGCAAATTTTGCAGCGGTTTGCTAGTGCAAATAGTGTCAAGAGGAAGGAAGAGCACACACTAAGAGAATTCTTTCCTCGGGGGACTTCTAGCCAAGAAGTTCGAATTTTCCTAGTAGAGCAGCAGTAGTTGTGTGTAGGATTTCTCACTCTAGAAGGGAGTGTGAATAGCTGGGCAGCAGTTGCGCAGAGGAGAAGAGGAAGAGTTCGACATATTTTTCAGAGAGATGACATCAACTGGGTTAAGAGATCAAGATCGGCTGGACGGAGCCTCCAACTATGTGATCTGGAAAGCTAGAATTTCTTGCCTTCTAGATGAGCATGCTCTCAAAACTTATGTCGATAGTGTGGTCATTGTAGCCGCCGATGCGGATCTTCTTAAGAAGTACAAGAAAGAGATGGCGAGAGCTAAGAGGTTTATTCTCGATGGGGTTCGAGATCACGTGGTATCCTACATAGCTGGCAAAGATACTGCCCAACAGATGTGGGAAGCACTAGCTACGTTGTACGAAGGATCTTCCAAGCAGTGAAAGATCTATCTTGAGGAGAAGCTAAGATGCACGAGGATGCAAAAGGGGAAACGTGTAGACCCCTTCCTTACTAGGCTTCAAGATGTCCGAGACCAGCTAGCTGGCTTCAGTAGGATCAACGCCCCAACCTACAGAGTTTGTACGATTACCGTTGAACAACATTTTTGAAGAATGGCAAGTTTTCGTCCAAAGTATCTTGGGCAGAGAAAAACTGCCAGATTGGGAACATTGTGGGCTAATTTGCAACAACAGGAGGAGATGAGGCGAGATCTAGTGAAGGCCACCATTAGTGGTAGCAGCAGTAGTTGGAAGAAGCAAAGGAGGAGGAAGACGTGGCCCTCGCATCTAAGGGGCAGCAGGAGCAGCGCAGAAGAAACAAGGACAATTCGAAGATCAAGTGCTTCAGAAGGAAGGACAAGAAGGAGAAGCAGGATCAGCACGTTGGATCCGCTGAGATTGACAGGCCGTCCTCCAGATTGGAGGAAGAGTTTTCCATGATCACTGAGTTATCTCTAGGGGTGAGGTGGGGTGATTTGGAGTTGCAGCCCCAGAGAGATACAGGTTTGGCAGGATTCTTGAGGAGGTCTACCTCATGAATCAATACCTTGCTATAGGAGCCCAAGACATGTAGTAGCAAGATGAACTAGTGGCAATTGGTGCAATCAGGTGCCATGTGATAGATGCAATAGCTAGTAGTGGTTAGAGACTAAGTAGCGTGGATTAGAGTTGGAAATAGTGCAGTTGGCACAGAGCAGAGTCAGGAGCAGTGCAGAGGCTTCAGTGATAGTGTAGAGTCTAGTAGAAATCAAGTCTCGGGTAACAGATGCATCATACTGACCTTAGTTTGTTCAGTATTTTAGATGCTTTTTTGTTGCAGTTGTTGCAGTTGTAGCAAGACCAGTTGGAGAAGGTTGCAATGCAGATGCAGTGTTGGCAGCAGTTCAACAGGGCCAGCAGCAGCATGGATGCAGCAATCAGAGTTGCATAGTAGGTGGTGGGCAGCAGCAACCAAACATCAACTACGCAACAGTAGATGGTGTAGAGATAGAGTGGTGCTTCAGTGGGTTGCAGCACTAGAGCGCATTCATCGCTAAGAGGGAGTTTTGATTTCTATAGCATCGGATGTGCTCTTAGCCTCGAGAGCGGCTAAGACACATGCATTCTCCAATACCCGGAAATCGTTTGGAAAAATTCCACCTAGAGATGGTTTAATTAAAATAATTGATCATTTTTAATGTGTTCCTAAGTCTAAACTTAGGAAATGTGATTAATTTAAGGGTATTAATTAAATCTAGTGCAAATCTTCTAGAAGAAGACGAGGATCAACTCCCAATTAATCTTAGCCTTTGATTATGTTTTAATCTTGGTCGTTGGTGCTCCAACAAGAGATTATAAGGAGCTTGATGGGCACTTCGAGAACACATCGAGATAGTGAGATCTAGAGATCAAATTTCTCAAGAGTGGCAGTGTTGAGTTGTCGGAGAGAGATCAAGTGATCCTCTTGTAGTGAGGGGCAAGGATAGTAGACCAAAGGGAATTTTTCCAATTCCGGAAAGTAGGCAGAGAAGGCAATGAGAGGTTCAGAGAGGCAGCGTAGAGCTGCAGAGTGAGTCTTTATTTTTGCTGGGAGTAGTCGAGATCTAGAGCCGGAAGCTGGGATGTGAGACCAGAGGGCCAGAGGTTCAAAGTTCCAGTCAGCAAAAGATCAAAGGACGAAGTGACGCAATTCCTAGAGGCTGTGACGCAGGTCTGCGTATTCTGACAACCTGACGCAGAGACTGCACAAAGACAACGTGGGGTTAGCCATCCAGAGCCTGGATCAGATTCAGATCACCAGTGACAATGTGAGATTTTTCTCACTACCTCTTTGCCAGTTTATTCTCTGTATCAGATTGCTAGTTTGGGCCTCTAATGATTTGTACTCAAATTACTACTGCACAATAATAAAACCCTCAGTTGTTGCACCGGTTTTCCCACATTGGGTTTTTCCGGGGACATTGGTCCAAAAACAACGGTGTAATTGTGTGTGTGTTTATTTCTCTCCTATGCAATATTTTGTTTCCACAGTATTTTAAATTATGAAGGCTGCAATAGATTTTATTTCCATGTTTACTGTGTAACACTGTAAATAATTTGATTCAGAAATTAACAAGTAGGAGAAATTTAATCAGTTGCTCCAATAGGAATTCCGGTCACCAAATTTTCACACTCTGGAGAGTAATTTTCCTCACCCCACATGCAATTTCCTGGCACCACTTGCCTTTAGAATTTCGGCCTTCTGAGGCACTACGTCAACCTATGCACTGCTCTGCGTAGCTAGCTGGACGTCTTGCCTTCTGCTGGATTCTAATGAAATTGTTATGCCTTCTAATCACCAAAAAGACGCTTCTACAGCACTCTGTGAATCCTTCCCGACCTCTGGAACTGAAAAACGTCAATCTTCCTCAACAAATCGACTTTGCCTCTAGACGCTACTGCGTAGCTCTACATCAGACTCATTGTGGCTCACTTACATCTCTGCAAATGCACTCACCGGATCTGGAATCCTTCCTCCGACTTCACTGTCTCTGCCCCTCTCTCACTGCCTCGATCTCACTGACTCTCTCTCCGACAACTGACTTTTGTTACTCTGGAAATCGATCTGCTCATGAAATCGAACTGCTCAAGTATCTTCTCCATCACCACATCGACCTTCTCTTATAATCCTCTGTTGGGATTCCAACGGCCAAGATTATATGTAATGGCCATCTCAAATTATAGGTAGCACAAGAATATTAACATGTATACGAAACATGCATATGATAGCTACATATGCATGCATCGCATGCACTGTGCTAGTATACATATTAACATACTATGAAAATTATCAAGAAAAGATAAACGAATTAATTATTGAAAGTTCTAAGTGAATACCTGACGCACATAAATATTAAATATATTGAGTGAGGTACTTAATGTATGTACCACTATTATAATATATATAACTATACAAGATAAAATGAAAGACAATGTATTGCATAAAATAAAAGGGAATATAATATATATAGTGCAAAAATAAATTAAATATAATACATGTTATACAAACAGCAATGGAATACAATACATAATATATAAAGGAATTATATATATATTAAATTTTATATAAACTAAAAGGAGAATATAAAATCTACAAACTACACAAACTTAAAAGAATCCATAATATATATAAAGTCAAAAGGGAACATAATATAGAGTCAAAAGGAATCATAAAGTAAACAATGAATAGAATAAAGGTATAAATGTTTACATTAACAGGAATTTGATGTCAACCGTTAACACAGGTGGTAGATAACTGCTTAGACTTGAGTTAGAGTTTATCACCTTATCCCCTCGCTGGAGGAACCTCGAAGAGGGAGTCACTATTTGGAGGCAGAGCAAGATTCTATATAGAATGGGAAAGGAATTTCAGGAAGCGGGAGTTCATTTTTTTTGAAAGAGAGAATTTTGTGAAACCAGAGGAGATTTTAGGAAGAGACGGGAATTTCTAACAGAATTACAGAGATTGAGCTTGATTGTTCTTGGAATTTTTGGCACGGGGGCAAGAAGATTTGTCTTCTGGATCTGGGGACCATACAGGTAGACCTCATATAGGCTAGGAGGTAAAGGGCGGTTTTGTAACTACAGTAGCAGGAACAACCACAGTCTAAAACACCTTCAACTGATTCTAGGTATTCTTCTGCAAATTTAAATTTTAAATTTTGATTCATGTCTGGTTGAAATTTGTAGTCAGGGTTCTACATTAATGAACTCCCGCTTCCTGAAATGCCTTTCCCATCTTATATAGAATCTTGCTCTACCTCCAAATAGTGACTCCCTGTTCGAGGTTCCTCCAGTGAGGGGATAAGGTGATAAACTCTACCTCAAGTCTAAGCAAGCATCTGCCACATGCGTTAACAGTTGACAGCAAATTCCTTTTAATGTAAAACATTTATACCTTTATTCTATTCGTTGTTTACTTTATGATTCCTTTTGACTTTATATTATCTTCCCTTTTGACTTTATATATATTATGGATTCTTTTAAGTTTGTATAGTTTGTAGATTTTATATTCTCCTTTTAGTTTATATAAAATTTAATATATATATATTCCTTTATATATTATGTATTGTATTCCATTGCTATTTGTATAGCATGTATTATATTTAATTTATTTTGCACTATCTATTATATATATATATATATATTATAATTCCCTTTTATTTTGTGCAATACATTGTCTTTCCTTTTTATCTTGTATAGTTATATATATTATAATAGTGGTACATACATTAAGTACTTCACTCAACATATTTAATATTTATAAGCCTTAGGTATTCACTTAGAACCTTCAATAATTAATTCTTTTATCTTTTCTGGACAATTTTCATAATAAGTTAATATGTATACTAGCGCAATGCATGTGATGCATGCATATGTAGCTATCATATGCATGTTTCTTATGCATGCCAATATTCTTACGCTGCCTATGGAACTGCAACTCGGAAACCATCAACCATCACTGGATCAAAACAGTCTTGGAAAACAAAGAAGATAAGCAAACTGTAATTATTTACAATATCTATGTGCCCAACCATTACAAAGACAAGGATTGTTGTTGGCGCGATCTAAAGTCTAACATTGACGAAGAAGGGAGCTCTAACATTATTTTGGGAGGCAATATCAATCTTATCCTCCACGCCAATGAAAAGAGATGCGGTAGTTTCATTTCTGACCCCTACAGAATCCACTTGGAAAACATCATGCAAGAATATGAACTAATGGACATTGTTCCCAAAAATTGGAGATACACATGGAGCAACCGCAGGATTGGCGCAGGCAACATTATGAAGCGATTAGACAGAACTTTAATCAACGTTTCGCTGCTTTCCATGTTTTCGGTTGGATATGCCAGCGTTTTGACAAGCCCTGTCTCAGACCATTTTCCTATTACACTTACGCTGGAGAATCATAGCAATTTTGGGCCTATACCCTTCAGGTATAGCTCTCTTTGGAACGACATACCAGCAGTATCTGAAATTGTTTTCAGTACCTGGAGTCAGCTTGTCGAAGGGTCCCCTAGATACATCTGCGAGTCCAATTAAAAAAGAACCAAACAGGCAATTAAAGAATGGGCCAAAACAAGATATAAAGAACCTGAAGAGGAAAAAAAGGAGCTTAAAAATAATCTCAATAGCACGCAAAGCGCGATAGAGGAGTTTGGACTCACCCAAGAAAGCAAACAACAAGAAAATGACCTCTATTCACAACTGTGCCGAGTTAAAAGAGCAGAGGAATTAAAATGGAGGCTAAAATCGAGGCAATTGTGGCTGCAGGGAGGAGACAGAAACACAACTTTTTTCATCAACAAACAACTGCTAGAAAGATAAGGAACAGTGTAAGCTCCATTATAGACGCTGAAGGAAACAAGCAAGAAAACCAGGACGCCATCCGAAGGACAGCAACAGAGCATTTTCGAGACCTTCTAACAGAAACCAAAGATCAGGAGGATTATACCGAGCTATTACAGCATCTACCTGTGGGGATAAGCAAACAAATAAATGACAGCTTAACCAAAGAGATCGACGAGGAAGAAGTCAACAGATCAGTATGGGCTCTTCAACCTGATAAAGCCCCAGGTCCTGATGGCTTCCCCATATGTTTCTATCAAACATTATGGGGAATCATAAAAAAAGATCTGATAAAAATGTTAAAGTGGACCCAACGAAAGTGAAAACTAGGGGGATACACCAATGCCACTCATCTGGCCCTCATACCCAAAGAAAACCGGCCCTCTTCATTTGCCAGATTCCGACCAATATCCCTTTGTAATTCTTCCTACAAAATTCTGTCCAAAGTCATCGCCTCCCGCCTCAAACCCTTTCTCCCATCCCTCATCTCTGAAAACCAAGGGGGGTTTTTAGCAAATCGACATATATCTGACTCCATTCTTTTAGTACAAGAAGCCATTCATTCGAGCCAGTCCAAGAATGAGAAAGGATTTGTTCTCAAACTGGACTTGGCCAACGCTTTTGATAGAGTGAGGCACTCTTTTCTCTTTGCTGCCCTGAAGAAGATGGGATTCGAAGCAGGCTTTCTGAACCTCATCAAAGCTTGTATCACCGGACCATGGATCACCCCCCTCATAAAAGGCAGACCAGGTGAAGCTTTCCAATCCACCCGTGGTCTAAGACAAGGTTCCCCCTCTCACCTTATCTTTTCATTCTGATGGCTGAATCATTTAGCAAAGCATTGGACTTCCATCAGAGAGTTGGCCTTATAATAGGAATAAAATTTGGGAATGGAGTCAAGAATATAAATCACTCGCAATTTGCAGATGACACCCTGCTAATTGGGGGGGCTTCCATCACAATAGCTAGGCGCTTCAAAGTCCTTCTGGACAAATTCATGGATTACTCTGGTGGCCTGGTTAATCAGCAAAAAAGTTGCATTTACGGTTGGAACACATCAGCGCAGGTCCTCCACAATATAGCAGCAACATTTTGGGTCACATGCAACTATAACTGGAATCATTTTTCATATCTGGGCATTCCTGTAAGCGCAGGGCCCTTGAGAGCAGAAGTCTGGGACACTATAATCGATAAGATGAAAAGAAAAGTCCAGCAGTGGGGTTCAATATGGCTGAATCCAGCTGGTTGCCTCATCCTTCTTAAATCTAGTATATCCTCTTTGCCTTTATACCAATTTACTCTTCTTCAAGCCCCTGCCTCTTTCCACCACAAAATGGAAGGCATCCTTCGTTATTTCTTGTGGCAAGGAGGGAAACAGGACAAAAAGAAATTTAATTTGTTCAGATGGATGCAAGTAATTCAGCCCCAG
The DNA here is from genome assembly GCA_000404065.3 of Pinus taeda. Lineage (NCBI taxonomy): Eukaryota > Viridiplantae > Streptophyta > Pinopsida > Pinales > Pinaceae > Pinus > Pinus taeda. The sequence continues at coordinate 54,657 of APFE030443445.1, read as the reverse complement.
GACCGTGGTGGTCTTGGCATCAGATCGCCCAGATTTCTCAACTTAGCTTTCGGAGGTAAAATTGTTTGGAGACTAATAACTGGTCTTCCTGCTTGGTGGAAAAGGGTTCTGGAAATTGAATATTTAAATTTTCCAAGGCAACAGCTCCTCGATCAAGACATCCCCAACAAAGACTCCACCAAAATCTGGCGCTTATGCAAAAAAGCAATTCCTATAATTGCCCAAAATACCTCCAAAATTCCTAAGGGAGGAGAAAGCACCAACATTGGAGCGGACAAAATCATGGGACAGCAACCCATCAATACGCAAGCAGGAGTCAACCCCATCCTCTCCTTTTTTGAAAGAGCTGGTATTCACCATATGGATCAGATCTCTCAGTGGGATCCTTCAACCCTTCTATGGTCTGGATGGTCCTTCCCTGTTATACCCAATAATCTCAAAATCAGTTTGTCAGCCCTTCAGTCCCACTTGCATAGCATAGCCCCTGTAAAAAAAAAATGAGTTAGATGGATTCAGATGGGACCCTTCTGGATCTCTATATACTATTAAGGCTGCTCACCAATCCCTCTGCAGCAGCAATCATCCGATGCCAATCTGTAATCATTGGAAGGTTGTTTGGAAGTCTGAGGCCCTTCCAAAAATCAATTTTTTTATATGGACCCTTCTTAAAGGCAAGAATCTTACCGCCAAAAATATTCAAAGGCATGGTATCATCAGCCCTTCTCTCTGTCCCAATTGTTTGGCTGCTGAGGAAACCATCCACCACCTTTTTATTGACTACCCCTATGCTACTGAATGTTGGGGAAACTTGTCTCAAAATAACCAGATTCCGTGGACCAGCCAAATAACCATAGGAGAAATTTTGCACAAATGGAAAAAGAATTTCCCCTGGCAACGAAAGAAGAGCAGCATAGTGAAGAGGGTTTGGGACCTTCTTCCTTATACCATGTTATGGAGTATTTGGTTGGCTCGCAATCGAAAAGTTTTTAAAGACAAAGGATCGAATACTAGAAGCCTCTACAGAAGCAAGGGGCCTCGCCCTTGAAACCATATCAGCCAAAAATCAGAGGGGTATAGACATCACCGAGCTCAGTGTGGAAGAACAAAGTTTCAGTCACTTGTTGGACAATAACAACAGCAGGCACATAGGTGGCATAGCTAGCAACAGGCAAAAATTGTCCCTCAGAACTGGACAATAAGACTCAAAGAAAATGAGTTTGTTGCTTGGATCTAAAATTCCAAAAGGTACAGTCTTTTTTTTTACGGAGCTTCAAAGTCGAATCCAGGGGCTGCAGGGGCTAGAGGAGTGATCCTTGATGCAAATGGAGAAATAGTTTTATCATATGAATGGGGTCTTGGACACATCTCCAACAACAGGGCAGAAGCCCTGGCCCTATATCAGGGACTTCTTCAGCTTGGGAAGCTTGGCACTGATGTAGCCTCCATCTTTGGAGATTCAGCAGTGGTCATTAGTTCAATGGTCCAGAAGAGAGACCCTCTCAATGTGTGCCTCCAGCAGACTTTAAGCCACTGTCAAAGCCTAGCTCACCATGTGAAAGATCTGCGCTTCCATCATGTTTTGCGCAGCCTAAACAAAGATGCAGATAGACAGGCCAATAAGGCGTGCACCAGACCCCAGGGTTCTTTAGTTTGCAGCGGAGTGGAGACATATCACCATTTGCCATGATTGTTTACAACATTTCTCACAATCAGCTTTGCAATAACCCTATAAGTTCAGACATAGTGGTAGGATCGAAGAATTATAACTCTCTCATCGTGACTATGACAGACAAAAGGGTCTGGCGCATTCAGAAAATTCACGTGCACGAGACATCAACTAGGCAGTCGCTCCTCTTTCAGACCTCCTCGCTCCTACATTCTCGCTTCAGTACCTGCTCTTCCATAAGCCCACCTCTCTCCCTTTTTGCTCAATTGAACGCTCGATCATATGGACCTATATATGTCTCCTGTCTCAGATTCCCCTTCCCCTGGATGCTTCCGGGCACCCCTCCCTCATGGATCCTCTCTCCAGGTAGCATATCTCACTTACAGTGCTCCAGGATCAGCATCCCCACGACAGCGTACCAGGATTGAGCCTCGAACCCCTCTCCTTTTCAGGATTTGTCCTATTCTTCCTCTTTGTCGCAGGTCAGCCAGGCTCTACAGATAGGCAATCAGGCTTCTCCTCTTTTTGGAGCGGATCAGTCAGGAGTTACAATTTCGCAAATTAGGCTTCTACTCAGTTATCATAGTTAGGCATATCAATCAACTTAATATTGAGTGAAAATGTTCTGCAAATGTTGCCTTTTAGTTCTTCAATTTGTCTGGATATACTCCAATTTAGCTTTCATCTCATAGCCTAAGTGGCGGGAACCTGGAGGATCTTGTTGTAAATCCTTCACTCCTAGCACCACTTGGCGAATAATCATGTACTATAGGAGAGCAGTCTCCATCTTATCCTTTTTTCGAAACGCAATCTAGCAACCGACGATGTTCAAAAAAAAAAAAAATCTTATGCTGCCTATAATTTGAGATGGCCATTACATTAAATCTTAATCGATGTGTTGGAATTTCTAAGTCTAACTGTTAGAAATCCTTCATGTACTTTCTGATTTATTTCTGCCTACTTGTTTTGTTTAATTAACAAGTTATTTACCATGTAAATACTGAAAATATATACAATTACATGCTCAACACATTAAGCAGTTTCAGAATACAATCTGGGTGCCAAACCGACTCATCCAATAGAAAATGATCTCAGCAATAGTACCTCTCAGTAGGAGACAGATATTCCGGCTGAAACCCTGGATGAACAATCCCACAGCTCTCAGCTCCAATCTACCCCACGAAATCTCCAACGTCTGCCTCTAGGGACTACGTCAGCCTCTCTAGCCCAGTGTCAGCCCAGCATCACCCCAACTCGTCTGTAAGCAATGCATCGGCCTCTAGAGCCTCTGCGTCACCCACGTTGGCTCTCTCTGGCACTGCGCAGCTCTTGGCTGCCTCTACATGGGCCCTGACTGGCTCTAAGTGAAATCACCCTTAGGACCACAATATCACTTATTATCGAAATCTTACCTTTATGACGCTCACAAGATAGTATAGAGTGATCTTTATCAATTAGCAATCTCAACAATAAGAAATAATAGGCAATGTTATGTCACTTTAGCAATTAGGAACAATAGGCTAATTTGAAGATTATGGTCTTTAATATGTTAATTTTTGTAACATCGGATGTGTTCTAGCCACCAAATTTGGTGGAGAGGCTAGAACACATGAGATCTCCAAAACCCATAAATCGTTTCTAGAAATTTCAGCTAGAAGTGTCTGAATTAGATTATTAACCGTTTTTTTAATATTTCTCAAGTCTAAACTTAGGGAATATGGTTAATTAATCAGTGTTAATTTAGATAAGGTGAGAATCATCTAGAAACTCACACGGATCGATCCAGAGATGATCCTAGTTATTGATTAAGTTTTAATCTTGGACGTTGGTGCTCCAACAGTGGATTATAAGAGGAGATTGATGTGGTGATGGAGAAGACACCAGTGCATATACTCAATTGCCCAGGCAGTTCGATTTTCTCAGTAGCAGTAGTTCAACGGAGAAGATAGAGCCAGAGAGTGAGTAGTGGGTGGAAGAGGAGGGTTGCAGCATTCCGGAAGGAAGGTTTCCAGTTCCCGAAAGAGGCAAAGGAAGGAAGGACGAAATTCTCATAGGGTCAATGTAAGCTTTGTGCAGAGGGTGACACAGGGGGCTCAACACAGAGGCTAGGGAGGCAATTTCGGAGGCAAAAATTAGTTGTGGGGTGAGAGAAAATTCTCACAATAATTTTGCCAGTATTTTCCTCAAATTAGATTGTCAGTTGGGCATCTAAATTAATGTACTCATAATTGTTGCTGAAGATTAATAATAAAACCCTCATTTGTTGCATCGGTTTTCTCGCATTGGATTTTTCCAGGGAAAATTGTCCAAAAATAATTGTGTCAAAATTGTTGTGTGTGTGCTAGAATTTCTCATTTTTCAGTATTTTATTTTCTGCAGTTTTTTATGGTGAAGTTTGCAGTTTTGATTTTATTCGTTTTTTGTCGTAGCAAATAAACTGCATAATTAAATTTTCAATTAGAAGAGTAATTTCCAGTTGTTGCAATAGATTAAAATTTCATATGGTATCAGAGCTCAATTGATCAGCTGGAGAGCTCAGAAGCGAAAAGAAGGAATTTTCACTGCTCGGTAAGGGCAACAGGCCGAAATTCCAAGGGCAGGTAGTATTTTTTGCCAAAAGGTCGAATTGCTTGAGGAAATTCGATTTTTCTAAGAGGGGCAAAAAAATTTGTTCCTTCCAAATCGAGTGATTCCAAAAGCAGAGGAAGCAGCTCATATTTTTGTTGGGTAGATCTCTAGCTAGACACAGAGGGTTTTGCAGCGGTTTGCTAGTGCAGAATCAAGTTCGGGTGAAAGAGGAATAGCACACTATAAATGCTTCAACATAACCATGGACAAAAGTAACATTCAAGAGACTTCAGATTTGTCTTCCAGATTGGAGGACGCATTTGCTTGCTTATCAGGATCAACTTCACAGGGTGTCTGGTATATAGACAGTGGAGCATCATCTCACATGACAAGGGTTAGAGAATATTTTTCTAGCTACAAGGAGCAGATGGACTTCCACATTACTACGGGAAACAGGACGAAATGTACTCTAGTAAAGAGAGGTACCATAGATTTTCAGAGAGAGTCAGGAGCAAGCACCAGCGCTACAGATGTATTGCATGTGCCAAGATTGGGTATGAACCTGATTTCAGTATCCCAGTTATAGGATAAGGGATATGATATTCACTTCGTAGGGAAGAAAGTGTATGTCAAACGCCCAAGCTGGAAAAAGGTAAGACAGATTACAGTTTGAAGTAACAAATTGTACCGGTTACAAATTGATTCTCCAATGGCAGTAATAGGCAGTGACAGTAGTAGTGGGAAGGAGTTGAATGAGTTATGGCATAGGAGAATGGGACATCTATACCATGGAACACTCAGGATGCTCAGAGAAAGAGTAACAGGTGTTCCAGAACTTGGCACAGAACACGATGATGTGTGCAGAGGATGCGTACTTGAGAAGTATGCTAAGGAAACATTTCCGAGAAGTGACAGTAGAGCTGATGGCTTGTTAGGACTCATACATTCAGATATTTGTGACCCAATGTCCAATAGATCTCTCAGCAGTGCCGAATATTTCGTCACCTTCATTGATGACCATTCCAGGAAAACCTAGATCTGCTTCTTGAAGAACAAAGATGAGGTCTTCGATCGTTTCAAAGAGTTTAACGCTCTCATGGTGAATGCGACAGGGAAGAATATCAAAGCGCTTCGCTCAGATAATGGTGGAGAATATATTGATAAAGACTTCATAGATTTCTATGTGAATGAAGACATCAAGAGAGAATGGGCAGTTCCATACAATCCACAGTAGAATGGTGTCGCAAAGCGGAAAAACATAAGCATTGTTGGAGTTGCAAAGGCCATGTTATACCAGGATTTACCCAAATTTCTATGGGAAGAGGCATGTAACACGACAACATATATCAATAACAGGACTCCTCATAGAGCATTGGGGAAGAAAACGCCAAGAGTCTTCACATGGAAGAAGCCAGAAGTTAGTCACTTCAAAATTTTTGGCAGCATTGCTTATTGCCACATACCAGATGAAAAATGTACCAAATTGGATCTGACTGCAGAGGGGTTCTTCATTGGGTACAGCGAAACCTCAAAGGCATACAAGATCTACATTCCTAGCAATAGGAAGATTGTAGTAAGGCAGGACGTAAAGTTCATGGAAGACCGAGCTTTTAAGAGATCTCGAGAGATGCTTGCAGGTGATCAAAATCAGTCAGCAAAAGCTCCTTTGGTTGCAGTCAGTGGGACAGGCAAGAGGAAAGTCACAAGGATCGATTATTATGACCAGTAGCGGTATTTCCTCATGTACAGGAAATCTGGGGAGTTCTTAGCAGATGGAGCAGCAAAGGCAGGATGAGGAGGCATTGGCTGAACTTCCCATGAAAGTGGTTGAGCCAGCAGAGAGGTTCGTCAGACATTGAAAGATGCAAAGGAGTTTATTGGAACTCCTAGAACGAACAAGAGACAACACATACAACCTAAAAGGTACCATGGATTGGTGGCTCAGGTTACAGAACCTTCCAGCTTTCAAGAGGTCGCACAACATCAAGTATGGGTAGATGCCATGGTAGAAGAGTATAGTTCTATCATGATGAATGATGTTTGGGAGGTAGTGCCAAGGCCGGAAGATAGATCAGTGGTAGGTTCTAGATGGATCTACAAGATCAAATATGCTGCAGATGACAACGTGGAAAAATACACAGCTAGGTTCGTGGCAAAGGGGTATTGCACAGAAAGAAGGGATAGATTATGAGGAGACTTTTGCCCCAGCTGCCACATACACTTCTATCCAGTCAGTTATATCCCTGGAAGCTTAGATGGGATGGCAGATTCACCAGATGGACATCAAGACAACCTTCTTGAACAGGGTGATAGAGGAAGAAGTGTACATAGAACAGCAAGAGGGTAGGCTTGTTGTAGTGATGTCTCCAAGGATGTCTTCAAGCTGCTATGATGACTCCTTTGATTGATAGATGATGAATGAACAAGAACTTGAGAGCATTTCCAAAAGCATTCAATGATATTCAGAGAGAGAGCAAGAAAGAGAGATAGTTGCTACAATAGTCTCCTTCAAAACTGAGTGATGGCAAGGATAATGGTTTTTGGATCTTCTTTCTTATGCCCTTGATAAAAGAATTCCTTCAAGTATAATTGCTGCAATAAGTGTCCTCAAATGTAGTTGTTGTAAATGTGTCTGGTGAGTGAGATAATTGTTATAGAGATGTCGTCAAATATGCCAACAAAGAGTGATCTTCAAGCTGCTATTCCTTCACCTTCTCTCTGATACCATGTTGAGAAATCAATATGCTTGTAGATTAGGACAGATTTCTCTTACTTGATAATTACTAGTGAATGTTCGTTGGCTTCTTATTACTTTTATTATGTTCTCTTCATAGAGCAATTATCAAAATATACAAAACATGAAGATATCAAGAGACAAAGAACACAAAGATGTAGGCTCCAAGCCAAGGAAAAAAACCCACAAGGGGGAAAACCCAAGAAATCCTCTTCTTATAGAATCAAATCAAAGTGAGATATCCAAGACCAAAATAGCCACAATACCCAAGTCAACCCTCCTTCAAAACCTTCTCCAACCAAGTCAAAGTCAACAAACTCAACATTGGTTAAACTTAGTCAAATCTGGTCAAATATCAGAATTCGGACCTATAATTTCACAAAGTAACCCCAAAACCTTCGCATTTGTGAGCCGAAATAAGGCACAAAACAAAATTTTCTCTCTCCTTTGACTTTCACTGAATTTCTTCTTCTTGCACAAATTTCGATGTATATGAGACTTGAGTGAGTGAGTGGTTGGTTGCCAAAGTGGTCAAATTGTTCTCTATATATACACATCCAGGAGGTCGAATACCTACCTCTTCTAGGCCAAATTGTTCAGAAGGACTGCCTTAGTCTATGGAGGACATTTTCAGTCTTTTTGACTTAAGAAAAATAAATTTTCTTTTTCTTACAAGAAGTCCAAATGGGACTTTGGCTCAATTATATTTCTTCGACTCAAAATAATTTTTTGTTTTGACTCAATAAACTCTATAAGCATGAAGAACATGCTTTGACTAGAAGTAGAAATAATAATAATGAATATAATAATTACATCAATAGTACATTTGAATTTCATTATGAAGGCATACGCTAGTTACATTTTCAACATTCAGGAAGTAGATCCAAGTCTTCCTAGAATAATCATCTATAAACATCGCAAAATATAATGACCCTATGATCGATGTCACAAACATTGGACCACATATATCACAATGCACCAAGTCCAACACAACGTTTGACCTGGTCTCACTATGAGGATACACATTCTTAGCTTGCTTGCCAAGCACACACCCTTTACAAATGCCATCTTGCCCCACTCAGATCTCTAGAAAACCAGTGACCATCCTCCACACCATTGGAAGAACTCTATAGTGTAGGTGTCCAATTCTCCTATGCCAAATCTCGCTCTTGCTATCACTCTCATGGATGAGAGCCTTCACTGGTTGTCCTCTCAACAATAGAGATTTCTTTCCCTCTTACTGATCATTCGCTTCTTGCTAAAATTGGTTCCCTTCGGCCCAACAACCACTTCACCTCCCGTAAAGTTGTCCTCAAGTACTTTGTCTTACATGGCTGAAACCGAAAGGAGATTCTTCTCCAAACCTGGTATATATAACACTCTGTTCATCTCCATGATGCCACCTGAGTCCATCTGGAACTCGATACTCCAAGTGCCCTCAACTGCATACTTGGCCTTGTCACCAACCTCCACATTTACATCGTTAGGCCCCTTGGACATGTTGGTGAATAAGTCCCACAATACCATCATGTGACCAGATGCTCCACTATCCACGAACCAGACACCTCTCGTGACAGTTCCAGAAAAGCAAGATACTAGGGCGAAGTTTTTATCGAACTTCTCCACCACCTCCTCCATCTGTGTAGTGGTTATCGTAACAGTCTTACCCTTTCCCTTTTTTTTGTTAGGACACTGACTGGCAAAATGCTCGAACTTATGACAAGCAAAGCATTTAATTTTTCTCATGTCCTTTTCCTTCTTGCTCTATGAAGATGCTTCTCCACTTTCGTTATCCTTGGCCTTCACTTTGCCCTTTTGCAGTTGTGCGACAAAAGCAACTTCATTCTTCTCCTCCTCACCCTTTCACTGTCCTCCAATCAATGAATTTTCTCGGATTTCTTTCTGGGTGAAATCGTCCCATAGTTGACTCCAATCAAGAAGTTGTTGATGAGAAAGAATCTTGTCCACAAAAGGGGATCATTGTTTCACACACCCCTTCAAAGCAACTTTGATGAGCTTTGAATCATGCATAGTTTCCCTCACAACTACAAGATCATCACAAGCCTATGGGACCCTCGTGAGATGGGAAGTCATGATCTCAAGTCTTCCCATTTTAATGCTATTCAACTTTTCCTGCAACACCATTTTTCTTTTCTCGTTTATACTCTGATAAAGACTGGTCAAAGCTACCCACATTTGTCTACTAGTGCCCTTCCTTGATATGTGAGATATGATCCCTCACCATCCAGAATTAGGCAAATCACTTTCATATCCTTGGTTCTATGTTTTGTTGCTTGTACTGGATATGAAGCGTTGAGAAATCTATAGGGCACTGAATAGAATGATTTCTCCTTAGCTTGATAATTGCTTGTGATATCCTTTCACTTTTTCTTACTTATTAGCTTCTTCTTGTATTATTATGTTATTATTATCATCAAACAGCCACCAAAACAAGAAAATCAATAGTTTACAAGAACACAAGATATATGCTACAAGCCAGAGCCAAAACCTCTCCACTTGAGAGGAAAACACACAAATCTCTTTTCTACTTATAGATTCTTCAATTGACGAATTCCAAGAACTCTAAACCAAGACCAATACCTCTCCAAGATCAAGTCCAACCTTGTTGATGATGTGCTTCCTTTATCCAAGTCAAACCCAAGCAAATCTCTTCCAGTAGCACAAATTCGACCCCCAACAACAAACTTTTGGCCTCTACTGCAGGTCTAAAATTTTCAGCCCTCCCAACAACAACTTCTTCCACACATGTGAGCTTATTTTGGCCTTCCAAGACTTCTTGAGACCTTCGCTTGACTTTCTCCTTCTAGGGCTTGAGAATGACCTAATGAGCTTTCCTTCGACCTTCTTTCTGCACTTTCTCAAAGTTCTATCCTGCAGCAACAAAACCCTAACCCAACAGCAGAAACCCTACGTTGCATCCTTCATATATGTGAAGAGAGAGAGAGAGAAATTACCCTAGCACTTGATCTTTGTCCTTCTTCCTTCGCTAGCCTCCTTCTTCTCCTTCGCTTGCTTGATGAGAGAATGAAATTTGAATTATGTCTCTAGGAGGTAGAGTTCCCTCCTATATATAGGCTTCCAAGGTGGATGAAATACCTCATGTTAGGCCGACTTCTTCGCTGACAGGCCGACTTGGTCTTGGAGGGTATTTTGACACTTTTAAATACAAAAATAATTATTTTTGCAAGTTACAATGTGCCCAATGAGGTCTTCAACATATGACAATGACTCTTTTGACTTCTTGACCTAGGAAAAACCCTAGAAGCACTCAATGGGTGCTTCACCTCTAAAATAAAAGACCCTCAACATGAAACCCATGCTTCAAAAATAACAATAATATTTTTTTCTTTCATTTTACAGTATACAAGAATCAAAAGTACATTTCATATTTATGAAGACCGAACCTAGCTACAAATTTTTCAAAACTCCCCCTTAACTAGGGAGGCATTCATAAATGGTACATGGACATTCTCAATCTGAAGAGATTTCATAAGAAGAGTCGGATTGGTAAGCCATTTTTTAGCATCATATCATCCAAGCATTGTCACATAGCAAGGCCTTGACTAATAACTCTATCTCTCCAAAAGATCAGAGCACAATGCTGGCAAAAGCAATGACTTATAGACACCATCATCATTGTCTCTCAAGGCACATACCCCAGGGTGTTCACAAGGTATGTCCTTCCAGAACTATTCTTATCTTGGATTCCCAATCCTCAAAGGATATCGGTCCTCTACGACTACTCTTGAGTCTTATCTTGGATGCCCTACCTCATCCTCAAAGAGTATCGTACACCAGATGCTTACCCAATCCTCGATTCTTCCTTCCCAAAGTGAAGACAAGAATGATGTGTCTATCTCTCCCTTTCAACCAGGGAGGATACATCAACCAAACCAAGCTTGTCTCTCAAATATACAAGCTTCTTGTTAGGGAGAGATTTGTCAAAATGTCAGCTACCTGTTCATCATTTGAGATATACTGTAGCTGCAACACTCCATCCTGCACCAGCTTTCGAATGTAGTGATACTTGTTATTTATGTGCTTTGTCTTTCCATGAAACGCTGGCTCTTTAAACAACCTTATACAGTTGGTGTTGTCACAACGTATCACTATAGAGTCCATTGGTCCTTCAAACAAATCGGACAACAACTTCCTCAACCAGACAGTTTCTCTGCTTACTTCACAGGCTGTAATATATTCAGCCTCCGCACTGCTCAAAGCAACCAATTCTTGCTTTCTGCTCATCCAAGAGACCATGGAGGAACCCAAACTAAAACATCCTCCAATAGTGCTTCTTCTGTCCTACTCACTACCTCCCCAGTCAGAATATGTATATCCAATCAAGTGGACATCATTCCTCTTATCATACTTGAGGCAATAGTGGATTCTTCCATGCAGATATCTCAGTATATGCTTAGTTGTTATCCAATGATCATGCTTGGGATCTACCTGGAACTCACTGAGAACATTCACTGCAAAACATATGTCTGGTTGAGTATTCACCAGGTACATCAATGAGCCAATCAATTGTCTATACTTGGTCAGATCCCTAGGGCTTGACTCGGAACTTCTTAGCCTCTTCAAGTTTATGATCATGGGAGTAGTCATAGGTTTGCAATCCATCATGTCAAACCTCTTCAACATCTTGATCACATACTTTCCTTGACCTAGATAAATCTCATCAGGTCCCTACCAAACTTCGAGTCCCAAATAATAGTGCATCAGCCCTAGATCCTTCATATCAAATTCTGTTGTTAGTTTCTTCTTGCACTCTTGTATACGACCTTCCACACCTGTCATGAGAACATCATCCACATATAGAAGAATGATCACAGGCTCATCCTTCACAACCTTGATGTATATATTCGGATCAACAAAACTCCTTGAGAAGCCCAGTCTTTGTAGGTATGCATCCATCCTTGCATACCATGACTTTAGTGCTTGCTTGAGGCCATACAATGCCTTCTTCAACCTACAAACATAAGTCTCTCTATCTTTGACTTCAAATCCCAAGGGTTTCTCTATATGGACTTGTTCATCAATAGTGCCATTCAGGAATGTAGTTTTGACATCCATTTGATGGATGATCTATCCCATCAATGCTTCCAAAGAGATCAACGAACATATATTCGTATACCTTGTTGCAGGTGCAAATGTCTCTTCATAGTCGATGCCTTCCTATTGAGAGAAGCCTCTAGCCACAAATCTTGCCTTATACTTGTCAATACTTCCATCTGCTGCATGTTCAATCTTATCAAGCCATTTGGAAGTTACCTCAGATTTGTCTTTGGGCCTAGGTACCATCTCCCAAACTCCATTTTTCATTATGGATTGATATTCTTCATTCATGGCATCTTTCCATTCTTGGTGTTTTACAACCTCTTCAAAGGTGGATGGTTCAACTTCTATTAACTTCGTCATGTAGGCTGCATACCCTGAATATCTTTTGAGCTTCTTACTTTCCCTGAATGTGCCTTTGGCTACTCCATGTCCCTCTACATATAAAAGAGTAGATTTCAACCAATTAGGTATCTTTCTACTTTCAAGGATGACCACAAGTTGCACGGGTTCACTGGGACCTTCATCTTCATGATTTGAATCTTCTTCCTCCCTGGTACCTTCCTCTTCAAATATAGGAAGTTCTTTGTCATCAAATTCCATCGAGAGCTCTTTTGATTTCTCAAATGCAATACTTTCAACAAATATCATATCTTGACTAACTTTTATTCGGTGCCCTTCCTTTATATAGATCCTATATGCCTTTGAAGTATTGTTATAGCCAACAAATGTTCACTTCATGCTTGTAGGATCCATCTTCCTTCTCTTGTCCTTTTGTATGTGAATATAGACAGGACAGCCAAATATTTGAAGATCGTCCACGCTTTCTTTTTTCCCAATGAATGCTTCTTCAGGAGTCATGTTATCTAGTGATCTGTGAAGACTTCGATTTTCAATATATATAGCAGTCTTTGTTGCTTCACCCTACAAAAATTTTGCCAAATCTTGATCATGTAACATGGCTCTTACACTGTCTTAATAGATCGATTCTTTCTTTCTCCAACTCCATTTTGTTCAGGATTGTATGGGACTATCAGCTCCCTCTTAATCTCAGACTCCTTATAGAAAGGTATGATTTCCTTTGAAGTATATTCTCCTCCATTATTGGACCTTAGAATCTTTATTCTCCTTTTTGTAAGATTCTCCACTTCAGCGTTGAATTCTTGAAATTTGATGAATACTTCATCCTTGGATTTTAGCAAACACAACCAAGTTTTTCTTGAATGGTCATCAATGAACGTCACATGATATAGATGACCTCCAAGAGACTTTGTAGACATAGGACAACAAACATGAGAATGAATGAGATCCAGAATTTCTTTTGACCTTGAAACACTACTTCCAAATGGTCTCTTGACATTTTTGCCTAATGCACATCCCTTGCATACTCCTTCAAGATCCTCCTTGAGTTCGGGGATACCATTCACCATTGAGTTTAGGGTAGGTAAGATTTTGTAGTTAAGGTGACCAAACCTTCTATGCCAAAGTTCACATGGGTTTACTTCAATGTGAACCAAAGCTTGAGATAGAGGAGTCAACAATTTGTAGAGTCTTCCTTCTCAAATCCCAATCATCTTTGCATTTTCAATGTTAGAATTTTTATCCCAAAGTACAACCTTTCCATCTATAAAAGTGACTCTATCTCCCTTATCTTCTAGGCATGAAATAGAAAGTAGATTCTTTTGCAAACCTGGAACAAATAGGATTTTGTTGAGATGAATGCTTCCTCCATTCTCAAGATCTAGCGAGGTTGATCCAATTCCTCTTACAGCATAGCTCTTCTTGTCACCAAGCTCAACAGAGTAAGAAGATTTTCCTCTTGATAAGGTCTTTAGTTGCTTATGCTCACCAGTCATATGTCTTGATGCTCCACTGTCGATTACCCAAATGTTCTCATCTTCAAATGTCCCAGTAAGGGCTAAGAATAATCCTTCGTCCCTTGTAGATATCTTGGTCATATCATTCTTGAAAAATAAGAGATTCCACAATGCCTTGATGTCCTTCTTGATATGGCTTGCTACCATCGAACACTTTTTCAGAAACTTCTTCAAGGGAGTAGTGATCTTCATCAGGGCCTTAGCCAACCTCATCTTCGATACCATGTTGAGAAATATATAGGGCAATGAATAGAATGATTTCTCTTTAGCTTGATAACTGTTTGTGATATTTATTTACTTTTTCTTACTTATTAGCTTCTTCTTGTATTATTATGTTATTCTTATCATCAAACAGCGACCAAAACAAGAAAATCAACAATGCACAAGAACACAAGATATAAGTTGCAAGCCAAGGCCAAAACCTCTCCACTTAAGAGGAAAACCCACAAATGTCTTCCCTTCTTATAGATTATTCAATTGACGAATTCCAAGGCCTCTAGATCAAGACCAATACCTCTCCAAGACCAAGTCCAACCTTCTTGATGATGTGGTTTCTTTATCCAAGTCAAACCCAGTCAAATCTCTTCCAGTAGCACAACTTCAACCCCTAGCAGCAAATTTTTGGCCTCTACTGCAAGTCTGAAATTTTTGGCCCTCCCAGCAATAGTTGCTTCCACACGTGTGAGCTAATTTCGAGCTTCCAAGACTTCTTGAGACCTTCACTTGACTTTCTCCTTCTTCTAGGGCTTGAGGATGACCTAATGAGCCTTCCTTTGACCTTCTTTCTACACTTTCTCCAAGTTCAATCCTGCAACAACAAACCCTAACCTAGCAGCAAAAACCCTAGTCTCCTTCCTTCACTCGTGTGAAGAGAGAGAGAGAAATTACCCAAGCACTTGATCTTTGTCCTTCTTCTTCTCCTTCGATTACTTGATGAGAGAATGAATTGTGTCTCTAGGAGGTCAAGTTCCCTCCTATATATAAGCTTCCAAGATGGATGAAAAACATCAAATTAGGCTGACTTCTTAGCTGGCAGACCGACTTGGTCTTCAAGGGTATTTTGACACAAGTTACAATGTGCTTGATGGGCTCTTCAACATATGACAACCACTCTTTTGACTTCTTGACCTAGGACACCCTAGAAGCACTGAATGGGTGCTTGACCTCTAAAATAAAGGACCTTGAACATGAAACCAATGCTTCAAAAATAACAATAGCATTTTTTCTTTCATTTTATAATATCAAAAGTACATTTCATCTTTGTGAAGAGCAAACCTAGTTACACATTTTTCAACATGAAGGAACCTACACATCTCTACTTTCTAAATCCCAAAGATCATTCATCTTCATAATCTCGGTAATTCGCTCCTTTGAGGGGCTAAAATTTGATACCTCATCCAACCTGACTTCATATCTCAAATTGTTTAATGATGCCATCTTTACTAATCAACCACAACCACAAAACCCAGCTGCAAAATGTTTAGAAATAATTAGGTTGCTGCAAAAAGGAAAACTCTCTATTGCAAACCCTCATGATCTCAGATCTCTCTTTCAGAGTCTTCTAGATTGCTCTCATACCATGTTAAATTTATAATCCTAGCCAGATTTATTTTCTCATGGTAATTCAATTTATCCCCAGTTTATTATTTATTTACCCAATTAATAATTGAATCACGGAAAAATGAAATCATTGGTATCTTTAACTTCTAGAATTAAAAAGATGTCGTGGAAATAAACCAAAGAGATCAATCACACATTGCAAAATTAATTAGCCCATAAACAATTCTCTATCATTTCATTATCTAGAAAATATGGATTTTTTGACCCACAAAGATATAAGGAGAAATACAATCTAGAACCTGCAACTCAGCTCCCTCATAATGAATTCAGCCCCAATAAATTGGCCTCAAGGAAATCTACCTCCAAATGGAATTGCTTTGAAGAAATCGGCCTCCATCATTCAGATTTGTGCCCTCCAACAACTTGATTTGCGCCCTGCCAATAATGTGCACTGGAAAAACCCCAACACTTTAGCAACTTGGCCTCCTCTAGACAAACACGATCTCCTTTTGGCAACTCAACCCTGCAATCTCCTCCAACTTGGCCCTCCTAGATTCACTCAAACCCACCCACACTTCTTCCTTCTCTGCGCACAGGTCACTAAGCCACTCGCACTGCAGAGAGAATCGCTCTCTTGTGATGACTCACTCACACACTTGTGTTCTTCGTTGTGTCTTGACCTCCATTAATAACCTTCATTGAGTCCAAATCTTTAACCCCAATCTCCTATCTAGAAACATTTTGAGATTCCTTCTAAAAACATCTTGAATCTTCCTTCTAGAAACATCTTGAAGATCAATGGTTGAGATTATTTCTAAGTCACTTAAATAATTAAATTATTTATCCTTAGAAAATAATCCAATAGTCCACAATCATTAATTGACTTTAATTATTGTACTTTTCCTAAGTTAAACTTAGGAAAGAAGACATAAATCACTAGAAGAGGCAAATAATGTCTTCCACATGTTAAAACACCAAGCAATTGTAGAATACTTATGATTCTACTCACATCAACATTTTGAAGGCTTTTGGCTCCTTTAATTGATCATATCAATCTTTTGTAGGCCTTTTCTTAGCCTTATGCACCTTGGTAAGCCATTATCCTTGATTATTCATTGAAGCTTAGGTCATAATTGCCTTTGATAGGCCTCTTGAAGTGCACACTTTTCCTTGCCTTTGTTGAATTGACACTTGTCCATAGTTTGAGTGTCTTCCTTGGGCCTATACCTTTGTTACCTCTAAAACATATACTTAGAATACCTATTATGTGACCAATACCAGGAAGCCTCCTTTGTGGTGAAAGTCCACTAAAGAGTAGGAGGTGGTGTGTTGTGGTGATAGTGGGCCTCCACCTCATTGTTGTCTCTCAGTGTGGCTCTCGTCTTGTGAGCCCTCTCACAAGACCTACTAGATTTTGAGGCAACTGAAACGATTTCTTGATTGATAACAACCAAAGCATCAATAGATTTCCTAGCATAATAAATTGTATAAAATAATTATCAGGGGGCAACAGCCTTAGCATGGATATTGTCAAATAATTTTGCAATACTCCCCTATATAGTCAAGTGATTCTAAGCATGGAATAGCCTTTACCATTTATATAACGCTTTTGCTAACTTATTATGTCTATGAAGGAGCTAATTTACCTGTGCATCGAATTCTATCCTTGCACTTTGTTCCTCCAACAACTTATCAGTTATCTAATCATGGAATAGCCATTGCCCTTGTTTATAACACTTCTACGTTTTTTTTTAGAAGAAGAAGAAAATGTTGGAATTCCTATTAATAGAACGATGCCAATATATATAGTCCATATATTCTATAATGTTCACCAAAATAAAAGATGATGAGCTCCCATGAAGCTATACATTCGAACTAAAGCATCTTGTCTCTAGGAGCCAAAAGATCCAAGGTTGAACAACACACATAAAAATTAAATATAGTCTAAAAGCATACTCTACAGAGAGATGCAATCCCGCAAACAAAAAATATACATAGATTCGTCGATCCTAAAAAGAGAAACCTGCATAAAAAACCCGAGAATCAAGTATCTCATAGATCAATTTCTCCCACAACCATCTCCCTACCATACACATAGACACTGTAATGTAGAGAATCGGCAATAGATAACAAACCTCGCCTAGATAATCCATCCGCCACCGCATTAAGTTCCCTATACACATGGATGAAAGCAATATTCACAAAAAACTGCTTTAGAAGCTCTATACGATCCATCTAGCTAGACAAGGAGGGTGCCGAGAGAGAGGACTGCCCAATGACTGCATCAATAATAGATCTAGGGTCCCCATATATAGAAATGTTTTCCATCTTGAAACGCTTAGCAAAAAAAAACAATCCCATAGGGCTAAAAGCTCAATTTTGGAGTTCAAGCCCTTTTCCCCATGCTAGTAAAGGAGAAATTGAATCTGGCAATAAATCCTCAACCGTGCTCCGCAACTGCAACTACCCCCCCAAGCCGCACCATTAAAAAAATGTTGGAAAAACCACCTGCAATTTAAAAGACAACATTTTGGGCATTTTATTAGCTTGCTATGTATTCCTCCCATTCAACAACAATGCCAAAATATTTGAGCAAATACTGAAGCAGTTTAATGGCCTATCATCAAAGATCAAAGAGTTTCTAGCTCTCCAAATCTCCCAAGAAACATACAACGGAAGAGATTTATATTTTCCTCTCCTATTAAACCACCCTCAATAGGATGTTTCAAGGGAGTCAAAAGCAGTGTTGAAAATATCGGTATCGGCAAGGGTCTTGAAAACATCTTATCGGCAATATCAGCAAAATTATTGGCAAAATATCGGTAAACATAAAAAATAAAAAAAAAAAATTATGTTTCTAAACATAGTCGATATTTCAAAAATATGGTGATACTTAGCTGATATTTTCAAATATCGCGATATTTACTCAACGATATATCGTTTTGCCAAAAATATTGCCAATATATCGGCGATATTATCAACACTGGTCAAGAGTACATGTCTGTGGAAGCTGAACACATTTTAGAACACAACCAAACCTCTTTAACATTGGGCACTAAATGAACAAATGCACAACACTTTCCTTCTCCTGTCAACAAAATGCACAAAAACTTGGACCCTGAAAACCCCTTTTACAGATGTTGTCCCAAGTAAGAATTTTGTTTTCAAGACAAGCCAGCAAAATATGATAATCTTCAAAGGGAATTCCCACCTCCAAGCTTTCCTGTACCAACACAAACTAGTTAAAGGATTGATCCTACAACAAATAAAATTGTAAATATCTAAAATTACCACTAATCCATTTTTCATAGTTCCATTCCAAGCCAAAGAATCACCTGTGACTTTCTTCATTAAATGTACAAACTGAAGTTCATATACAAAGCATTGCCAGGGCTTAGCAAATAAACCCATCAAACCAATCTCGGCAACACTCTTCCACAATGGATACGGGAAATTTGCATGCCAACTCCCAATTGCCTAGTCCAGGAAGAAAATTCCTCTTGCATGAAGAGTGTTGATGAGATCAATGGAAAGATTTTGTGAGGGTCCAACTCCAAGTATTGAGTCAAAGCTAATCAATATTTTATCACCCCTACCGAACAACCAGTGCAACTTATCAAACAACCATCTACTAACTTTTAATAAGCTCTGCCAAATATAGGAACCGTTTCTCACACCAATCTTACCCCTTTTGTACCATTCCAAGATGTCCCTGCCCTTCAAATATTTATCCAAAATAATGTCTTGCCATATCCCACTACCAAAGATAGCCCTCCATAATGTTTTAGTTAATAAGGCCCAGTTGAAAGCCTTCAGGTCAAGGATGCCCCATCCACCTGCATCTTTCCCTTTTATTATGGCATCAAAGCAAACCAGGTGATATTTTTGGATCTCCTTATTCCCAAACCATAGGAAGTGCTCAATGATAGCTTTAATTCTCTTAATAACATTTGCAAGAAGCTAGCATAGATGCATCCAATACATCAACAATTGTTGTAAGACTGATTGAATTAAAATATACCAGCCTCCCAAGGAAAGCCAATGGTGCGTCCAAAGGGAAAGCTAATTATGAAACTTATCTACTAACCAGCCCTAGTCATAAATCCTATATTTGTTGGGCTTCAATCTAAAACCCATATATGTAATACCTTCCTCAATGCGTGAGGCCTCTACATTGAACAACCTAGCAATATTATTAATCACCTCCATGTCACCAGAGGAGTGGATCAGTAGGGATTTATTACCATTCATAATCAAGTCTGATGTTGCACCGAATATGTCGAGAATGTGGTTTAATGTCTTCCACTGATCTTAGGAGACCTGTCCAAATGTTAGTATATCATCAACGACAAAAAAGTTGTGCGATTAAGACAAGTCGAATTACCAGTAACCCATAGAAAGCTCCCTACAAATGTGCCTCCTTAATCTTCAAACTTAGCCCATCCATTGTGAAAATTCCTAGACCAGAATCCCTACAGCAACAACTGATTAAACTTCTCGTATTTGTTAATTACTGAAACAAATTATTCATTGCTTCCTATAGCAAATATCGAAGCTAATACACTACAACATACACCAATTAATAATATGCCCAAAACAAGAATAGAACAATAGAGAAATATACAACACAAATGACACAATATTTTTTGGACAAATGTCCTCGGAAAAACCCAATGCGAGAAAACTGGTGCAGCAGATCTGAGGGTTTCTATTATTAAGCAGTAGTTTTCTGAATACAACTCTAGATGCCCTCCCAGCAATCTAGTTACATATAAATAAACTGGCAAAAGAAATTTGTGAGATTACCTCACTCTACCCGGCAAGTTCTGGCTGATCCGGCAGCTAAACCAAAGTGTCCTTGTAATAACCTGAAACCAGTAACTAGAAACTGAAATACAGAAAGCGTGAAAATTTAAATTTGTACTTACCTCAACTGCGGCTGATTCTACTGGTGCTGTCGTGGCTGTTTTGATCCAGTCTCCGGGAGACCAATACCACCCAACCAGATTGAGCAAACCTAGCTGCTCAATCCAGAAAACTTCACCACAGAAGCTCTCTGTCCCTCCGTGCCCAGAACCTCAAACAGGTTAAAGCTCTTCCCGTGGATAATTCTTACTCCTGGTTTTCTCCTGGTGAATTTATGCTCCTCGGTCCTTCTCCCCTTCTCTCGGTTCAGGCCTCGGCTATTTATTTACCGGCCTGGCGGTGGCCGCCCTCCCACTTGCAGCCACCGCCTTCCAAGCATTCATGGCCCTCAGATATTTCTTACCTTCCTCTGCGCTCTGCAATCAATATTCAGTTGGTTGGACTGAGGTATATTTATATAGGTTCTTTAGGACAGCTTAGATTTACGTTATAAATTCCTTTTATGTTTTCTTTTTAACATTTCCCAAATAACTGTTATAAAGTTTAACTGATACCTTTTATAACATTTTAATTATATATGTTATAAAGTTAGATGATATATTTTATAACATTTCAATTATATATGTTATAAAGTTAGATGATATATTTTTATAACATTTCTTTATATAAGATATAAAGTTTAATGATCTGCTTTATAAATTCATATTATAAAGTCTAATTATATGCTTTATAAAATTTAATGTATATATATATTATAAAGTTTTAAAGTTTAAGATTTTTATTAATGGGTTGTTACATACATTCCCCCTTCTGAAAACTTTGTCCCGAAGTTAGAGCTTTAGGTTCAAGGTTTTAATGGACGTGACCTTTTCTATCTAGGTCCCCAAGCTATTCAAACTCATCCTATCCTCCCTAATCTCTTCTGCTCCCATCCTATCCGTCCTCTACTAGAGTATGCCATGGCGTCAATTTTACTAACCTAACCATTCATAACACGAAGGTAATAGCGTCGGTTATACCGACCTGATTCCCAGTAGGCATCCGACAGTCATCATCACACGTCTAGGGGAGCGTGACTCGCACAGTCCTCCCATGACTCCAGGGTTCGGAGGATAAACGGTGGGTAACACCTCCACCCCTCCCAGTAAAATTAGGGCTACTACCCTATCATAGAATCACTTTGAGCTTTAATCGGTCTGAGGTTCTGTCATCACGTGGTCATCCCGAAAATTAGATCATTTATCAGCAATCATAGTCTATCTGCAAGTTTATCTGCAATCATACACTTACCCATCTATTTGTAAAATGTGCATCAACATATTCAAAATAACTCATGTATTCTTTACATATGATACTACAGCATAACATAATTTGTCATATTCTATGAATGTAGTTTGACTTTTACTTAGGATGTATTCACTTTCAGTTGCTCATTTTTGACATGCATAAATGAAACAGATTTATATTGTTTTAATTTCTATCAGAAGTAAAATCATTTAACGGCCTTTAACCTTATTTGACAACTATAATTTAGTAAAACGAACCACATATATTGTCTTGGTATCCATGTACCAGCCGAAATTTTAAACATGTATTACGCCATAAAGTTTCATGTTCACCCATAATCATTCAAATGTTTCTGAGTCTCTGACTGAAGTGAAGTAAATATATACAAAACATACTGTAAAGGTTTTCAAAATGGACATAAATTAGGGTATCTCTGACAGATGTCCGCTGTATTTTCCCAAGTTGCTGATCCAGGACTATACTTGTCCCATTGGACCTTAACTTGGTCCACCTGACGGTTCCTCAACTGTCGAACTCTACGTTCCAGAATACGTAAAGGTTCGACCGTTATGACCCCCTCGTCCGATACCTGCAATTCCTTCCATTGAAGGTTATGAGATAGATCAGCTATATAATGTCTTAATA
>APFE030443445.1:0-24093 GCA_000404065.3 Pinus taeda | reverse complement strand
CTATCCTGCATCAACACTGCACCCAGTCCCTGCTTGGATGCATCAGTACATACTGTAAAATCTTTGTCCATGTCAGGGACTCTTAGAATTGGTGCACTGGTGAGTAGTCTTTTGAGTGCAGAGAATGCTTTGCAACATTCCTCGGTCCATTCATACCTAATACCTTTCCGTTGAAGAGTTGTAATTGGCTTTGCGATTTTGGAGAACCCCTCTACAAATCTTCGGTAATACCCGGCCAAACCCATAAAGCTTCGAATCTCATGAGCATTTCTTGGTATTGGCCAATCCATGATCGCTTTTACTTTCTCAGGGTCTACCAAAATCCCTTCACCTAAAATGATGTGCCCCAAATAATGAATCCTTTCCTGAAAGAATGAACACTTCGATAGTTTTCCGTACAACTGCGTTCTCTAAGACAGGACAAATACTATCCGTAAATGATCTTCCATGCTCTTTCCCTACTTCTTGGAATAGATGAGTATATCATCTAAAAAGACTTGCACAAATGTCCAGGTATTTACGGAAAACGCTATTCATAAGATTCATGAATACAGCTGGTGCATTGGTCAACCCAAATGGCACCACGGTGAATTCATAATGTCCAAAATGTGTCCGGAATGCAGTTTTGGAAATATCATTCTCAGAAATCCTTAACTGATGATAGCCTGATCGAAGGTCAATTTTTGAAAAGACAGCAGCTCCTTTCATTTGATCAAAAAGATCGTCAATACGAGGCATAGGGTATTGATTCTTTACTGTAGCTCGATTCAATTCTCGGTAATCCACGCATAATCTTAAAGTTCCATCCTTCTTCACGAAAATTACCGGAGCGCCCCAAGGTGATGTGCTGGGCCAAATATGCCCTACATCCAGTAGTTCCTTCAATTGGATCTGCAGTTCTCGAAGTTCTAGCGTCGTCATTCTATAAGGTGCTTTAGAGATTGGTTGGGTACCAGGTTTTAACTCAATAGTAAGGTCCAACTCTCTTACCGGAGGTAATCCAGGTAGTTCTTTTGGAAATACATTTGGAAATTCGGCCAACACCGGATATTGCCCTAGGGATGGCCCTTTTTCTTGGCTTACTTCTTGAATCACATAAGCCTGGCAACCTTTCCTTAAGCAACGCTTCATCTGCATTACTGAAATGTAGCGTAAGGAGACTTCCCTCTTGATTCCTTGAATTTGGATGGCTTCTCCTTCATCATTTATGCCTAGGATCCTTTTCCCATAACAGTCTACCCAAGCTCGGTGAGCTTCTAACCAATCCATACCTATGATAAGATCATATGTCCCTAATGCTGTGACATAAACTTTCAGTTTAGTCAAACAGACCCCTAGGTCAATTTCGCATTGATCCACACTCAAGCCTACAGATTGGAGTTCTCCTGAGGCCATTTCCACTTGATGGAAATCATTTTGTCTACGAGCTGCCAGCCCACATTTGTTTAATGCATATGAAGAAATGAAACTATCTGTGGCACCAGTATCAAATAAGATTTTGAGTTTTATACCATTGATAGTACCTGAAGATTCCACTACCGTGGATTGATGTGTTGCTTGGTCACGGTCGACCACTGCATGAATTCTATGGTTACCCTGGTTGTCTGAATTTGGCTCCTTCCCAGCCCTATGCAATATATTCGACGAAGCCCTGGGGTAGTCCCGTTGAAAGTGCGGTCCCCCACATCCCCAACAATTAAGTGGTGCTGGTCCTCTTGAGTCAGGGCGTGAATTTCTAGAGAACGAGCTTCGTCCTCTTGCGTTGGTTCCTCTCGAATTTCTCCCTCCACTAGCGGTCCTTTGAGATGCCCAGGGACTGGTGTTTGATGATCCCGCGGCTATAGTGTTTACTGCCATGGGAGCTCCCGCCCCTATATTTCTTGGGGCAAACCTGTTACCGTACGGTGGCCTCGAGCTACCCCCCCCGAAGAAGTTCCGGGGAGTCTTTCCTGGGAACCCTGATTGGACAGGCCCGGTTGGCCCCATATCCCTTTTGATCCCCAGGTGCTCTTCTGCATAACGGCCACATTCAACTGCCTCGGCTACGGATGATGGCTTCCACATGCTTACCAAGGCTCAGATGCGAGGGTTTAACCCAAAAATGAATCTTCCAGCCTGACGCTCATCTGAGTCTAAGTAATGAATGTATTTTACCAGTTCCATAAACCTTATCTCGTACTCTTCCACCGTTTTACTTCCCTGAACTAACGTATGGAAGGCTCTTGCCTGCTGTTGCTGAAAGTACAGAGGTAAATACTTTGCGCGAAACCTTTCCTCAAACAGTTCCCAAGGGACACTATCTGATGTAAGGTGCAGCTGTTTTTCCAGATTTCCCCACCAAATCAAGGCACTTTCTCTGAGTTGAAACACGGCAATTTTTGTCCTTGCCGAAGACGAATATTCTTTTAACCCAAAACATCTGTTCATTCCCTCCAACCACGCTTCAGCGCGTTCACCTGCTCGGCCTCCTGAGAATTCCGGGAGTCTGATTTTTTGAAGCTCCCGAGAGATGTCCTTTGTCGACCTTCTGGGTTCGAGATTCTTTGGTTCCGCTGAGCTGGTAGCCAAATGAGGAGATTCCTCCTTGGACTTAGCCTTAGTGGTTTCTTTTAATGTTGCTAATAAGGCTTCCAAGGAGTTCATTATTACAGTTAACTCTGGCGCTGGGGCGGTTGATGTTGATGAAGGTCTCGGTGGTGACGCTGGGGATGATGATGACGACGGCGGCGGCATTACAGGTGGTGATGCTGCCCGATCACGTCGTCGTCGCTCATATGTCTTCACCATTTGCAATGGTTCCTGAACACACAATAAAATTTTATCAAAGTTATGAGGTAGACGACCGAATTTTTATCACGTAACTTCCTTTTGCGACATTACATTTTTAGAAACGGGTATAGTTTTGCTATTTTTACCCGCTAGGCGGATCTTACTGGTACCGAGGTCAAGGAGGGTGGTCGCGCGACCTCCTTGTCCTAATGCAGGGTATTCTATCCTAATATGATAAATGCATGGGTATGCAGTAATACTAGGGAGTGCAGAAAGATAATTACTACCACAATAAACAGAGGCCTGAATGTCATCCCTGATACTCTCGATAAAACAACGAAATTTATATTCAAAATTACGAGGCGATTTGAAAAGCTTTTTAGTCGAGCCTCACCAGAATATTGATGAGGTGCTGAAAGGAGGGGGGTGCTAAAGCAGTAGAAAGGAACCGAGTAAGGGAGAAGCTGCTGGCTAGGGAGTGCATTGACCGCGTACTGGATCCTCATTCCTTGAACTGTCTCAGGTATTTAATGGTTTATTATGTCCAATAGGTCATGAACAGACAAGAAATGCCCAAGATAACCATGTTTTAGGGTCGTCTAGATATTAAGAGTCAAAACATCAACTGAGCTGGACAGAGGCAGACAAACAAGCCCTGAGAATGGGTGGATACTGGGATACTGATCTCCTTGGGAAAAGTTAATGGTTTCCCAGCTGCTGAGAATCACAATGCTTTCAAGTCTTTGGGTTGTGCTTATTGATATACCCATATTAGCATTGCTGCTAAATTTTAGCATTCTCCACATAAGGTGAAAACTTGTAACACATGTCACATAAGTTTACAAGGTGGTTTCAAGATGAACTTCATCAACCTCTGAGCTAAACCTATAACTTTTAAGGGACGTGGAATACCTTTTCTGATGACTAACTCTTCCATCTCATTGCCACATAGATAAATGACCATGGCAATTTCAAACTGACAAGAAATGCTAGGGTGATCAGTACCCGAATCTCCTCAAGCTTAAATACCATTTGATATGTTGTAGCACTAGATTTAATATATTGCAGAGCGTATTGAATTTATCAGTGCATGAACCATGTACTAGATTATGATACCAGTAATTTGCCTGCTTTAATTTCTGTGAAAAGATAAGTAGATGATGGAGACTCTTAAGGACTTGAGCTTGGTTATCAAAAAGGATTTTAGTTCAGTGTGGATGTGTTTCGTGAATGCTTATTTAGCAGTGTTCAAAATTCACATTATTATGATCGACATTAACAGATACATAACGGAATAAGGGAACTGTGAATGTCATTGATTCGCTTAAATAATCAATTTACAGGATCATGTCCCTGGCTTACAGCTTTGATGCTGTCTTACATAAGAAGTGTGCTCCGCGTCTACATTCTTGCCTTGACCGTGTAACCATAAAATTTCTATCTGATTCACGATAAATAATAAATATCCACACGTATTTGAGTGGACCAAAATAAATATCATCAAAATTTCACTATAGTGATGGTCATCGACAAGTTTTTAACGAGGGATTTGGGAGCAGTTCAGGGCCTTTAAAGTATCTGTTCGACAAACAGAAGACGCTTAACAACTTTTATTTTAAAGAATCAGAAACAGTAGGTATAGCAGAGAGCTTATTACGGAAGATTCCACAAGTAGATCAGAAGTAAGAAATCTTAAGGACAGTTGCAGAATAAAAGAATCACAACGCAAACTAGATGAATAAAACTATGAACTTCAAAACATTTAGTTATAATATGCCTAATCTTCAAAGCTAATAGCATGGCACGATGGTTTATAGGAAAGGCTGGTGATGATGTCATAATACTTACCTACATTGACCGATGTAATACCTGATTTTTTTATTTATTTTGTTTTTTAAGTCTGAACCCTAGCGAATATATAAAAAAAAAAAAGAAAAAGTCGACGTCATTGCAGCTCTCGTTGAATATTACGTCTGTAGAAAAGTTGTGGCCGACAATAAGTATGGCACTGGCATGCTACCAGCTGGACTAATTGATTGCAAAGAACTGTAGTCTGCACACTGCACAATATAAATGTGTTTTATACCGGCATTGCGCATTTCATATTTAAACAATAAACAACGCCGCGTAGTAAGCACAGTCATGCGTTTAAAATGCAGGTGAATGTACGCGTACACATATATTATTAATACAATGGCGATCGACCACGCCAAAAAGAACCCCCTCGACTTGAATTGGCATTTCCAATTCAGATATTCCGCCAATCTTCAAGGCAGAGACAGAACAAACTACAGGATATCTTACGCTTCCGCCGGCAAAACCCTCACTCCCGGCGCCCAGTTCAGTTCCGTAAATTTGTTTTCTTCTGAATTTCGCAACGCGGCAATCTCCGCAATTTTGCGCAGCATTTTACCATATATGTGAAAGGCGAAGAAACTGCAAGGTTCGCACAAATTGTATTTTAACTTGCAAAAAGCTCGACGAAATGTGCAGTAATTTGTTAAATTCGAGGGAAATGCTAAGCGATTTGCTGAGATTTGAGCTAATTTGCCCAATGTAAGACCTGATTTGAACACATTTCGGAGATCTTTGCAGAATTTCAGAAAAGAAGAGCACGGCAGCAATTATTTTAAGAATCTGCTAGCTTCAAGAAATTATCAGAAAGGAAGAGGCGTTGTGCATATATAAGGCGAACTTTGGAGGAAAGAATAGGAAACGTACCTAAACAATGTTTAGGGCGAAAAAAATAATTTGCCCTAAAAGGACTGAATTGTGTAATTATGCTGGTTCGCTGCTAAGAAGAACGTAAATATTTCTTCGGTTTCTCAAATTTCATGATATTGCAGAGGTGTGAACCAGCTTTACACAAAGGCGCGTAACAGTGGGTGAAATTTGCAAATGATGAGATAGGTAGAAGATCAAATTTTGAATAAAGTTGGAACTTTAACATTGCTAGAGTGAACTAGGTTAATTGCAATGCTTCTACCTTCGTCTGTGATCTAGCTTAATTCAAACTAAAAGCAAGGCCAACGAATCGCCTGCACTGAACAAAGCCGAGCGCGTATTCCATCTGCTATCGAAGGGAAAAGTAACGCTGCCTGGATTCGGTCCTAAAGTAAATGCCATAATGACCGAACAGCGCCTCTCCAAATCGAAGCGTAGCCCCGGCGTTGGTCATATGCAGATAATCCGGCCTCAATCTCATACAATGAACGGCTACATCATGAAATCCCATCACAGAAATGGAGATGCTAAAAAGGATAAGCGCAAGCTACTCTCTACTCCGAGCACAGGAGCCGGCCATTGATGGGTATGAGCTGTATATATAACATCAATAGTGGCAAGAATTTGTTTGTGATCGCTAAAGGCAAACAAATACCAGCTATACAACGACGTTTGCTATGATGGCCATGATTCAGTTTGAGATGCAAGTAGAGAATCCTTAATGGCATAGAGTTAAGCGAGCGTAGGTCTATCAGTCGGAGGGTTTGAACAAGCCCTCTGATACCATATGTAATAACCTGAAACCAGTAACTAGAAACTGAAATACAAAAAGCGTGAAAATTTAAATTTGTACTTACCTCAACTGCGGCTGATTCTGCTGGTGCTGTCGTGGCTGTTTTGATCCAGTCTCCGGGAGACCAATACCACCCAACCAGATTGAGCAAACCTAGCTGCTCAATCCAGAAAACTTCACCACAGAAGCTCTCTGTCCCTCCGTGCCCAGAACCTCAAACAGGTTAAAGCTCTTCCCGTGGATAATTCTTACTCCTGGTTTTCTCCTGGTGAATTTATGCTCCTCGGTCCTTCTCCCCTTCTCTCGGTTCAGGCCTCGGCTATTTATTTACCGGCCTGGCGGTGGCCGCCCTCCCACTTGCAGCCACCGCCTTCCAAGCATTCATGGCCCTCAGATATTTCTTACCTTCCTCTGCGCTCTGCAATCAATATTCAGTTGGTTGGACTGAGGTATATTTATATAGGTTCTTTAGGACAGCTTAGATTTACGTTATAAATTCCTTTTATGTTTTCTTTTTAACATTTCCCAAATAACTGTTATAAAGTTTAACTGATACCTTTTATAACATTTTAATTATATATGTTATAAAGTTAGATGATATATTTTATAACGTTTCAATTATATATGTTATAAAGTTAGATGATATATTTTTATAACATTTCTTTATATAAGATATAAAGTTTAATGATCTGCTTTATAAATTCATATTATAAAGTCTAATTATATGCTTTATAAAATTTAATGTATATATATATTATAAAGTTTTAAAGTTTAAGATTTTTATTAATGGGTTGTTACAGTCCTCGTCTATTTCTACGCTACCTCTGGGTAGGCCCACGTCAGCCTATAAGGCTCTGCGTTAGCTCAAATGGGAATCGAGTTGCCTTCTGGAGCAGTTTCTAGCCCTCCCGACTCAGAAATATCAGCGCCCTCAACAAATCGGACTTCTGCTTGGAGAATTGCGTTTCTTCTGTGTGAGCCCTTCTGGCTCAGCATCAACCCCTCCTGGGTCCTGTGTTGCCTCCTTCTAGTGTCTCTCTGCCTCTCTGTTGCATATCATGGGCTCTAGAGAAGATACTCCAACCCAACTATCCCTGTCCCTCACTGCACAAGCTCGCTATCAATATTCTCCCCGCAGTTGCTCTACCTCAGAAAATCGAACTTCTGAACTCACTCTCTGTGTGTCTTCCAAGTGACCCTCAAGCCTCCTTAAATAATCTCCTCGTTGACATTCAACGGTCCAGATTAGAAGCTAATCAATGGCTAAGATCATTTTTGCTTGATCCTCGTCTTCTTCTAGAAGTTACACCCACAGTTAGAATCTTAGATTAATACCCATTAATTATTTTATTTTCCTAAGTTTAGACTTAGGCTCCCATTAGAAATAATTAATTATTTTAATAAAATTGTTTGTTGGGTGGAATTTCCTAAAATGCTTTATGGGTTCTTTGGAATACATGTGCCCAAGCCTCCCTGCAAAACTTGAGACTTAGAGCACATCCGATGCTACCAGAAATCAACATCCATGACTAAGGTGAATAATAACAGGGAATAAGAGAACCCGTGTCGAAGTCCTTTTCTATCCTGGAAGAAGTTCAAAGGGAAACCATTAATTAAGTGTCTTGGCCCGGAAGAATCGAGAAACTTGGAAATTTCATTGTTGGAAACAACTCTGCTCAGGACAGCATTCGACTCCTCTGAGAACATGCAAGAGAAATGCTCAATCCCCCAGATTTAATCTTCTATATCAACCCCAGAACGGGCCAAATATAATTGATCAAAATATCTAACAACCTCCTTCTGAATATCTATTGTGGAATATACTCTACCGCCCCCTACCGACTCCATTTCCCATATAGCATTTTTATTCCTCCTTTGGTTGGCAAATTGATGAAAAAATATCGTATTACGATCTCCCTCTTGAATCCAGATCGTTCAGCTTTTTAGATGCCAAGAAGCCTCCTGGATGTTTAGGATGTTTCTTTTGTTACTCTCAAGCTCCTGCATTTTATTCAAGTGACCTAAGGACGGCGATACGGTGTCCATATTATTGCCTAACTGCTCCATTTCTTCATCAATCCGCTGTAGGTCCCTCTTCAATTTGGCTTTTTGAGATTGTTCCCATTTACGAACTACGCTCTTGAGATTACTTAATTTCCTCGTTATCAAATCCATGGCCGACTCATCCCTATAACACTTCTACGTTATTAGGTCCATGATGGAGCTAATTCACTTGTGCATCAAACTCTAGCCTTCCACTTTCTTCCTTCAACAACTTCTCGATTATCCCTACAGAAATTTAGGGACAATTCCTTTATAGATATCTTTTGGTCCAATGTACAAGCCAATTATATGAGTCGTATCAAGAAAATTTATTTCAAATATCCATATTGCATTATCAAAAATTCAAATTAAG
Organism: Pinus taeda; assembly: GCA_000404065.3. NCBI lineage: Eukaryota > Viridiplantae > Streptophyta > Pinopsida > Pinales > Pinaceae > Pinus > Pinus taeda. The sequence goes on along the minus strand of APFE030443445.1, from coordinate 15,391 downwards.
CAAGCATTTATATGAAGATAAGGTCTTAGAACAAGGGATACAATGGGAAACATAAATAAACAAAAAGAGGATGACAAAAAGGTTGGAGTTCGTCAATTGGTTTTAGCTCAGGTGGCGGGGAGAAATGTTGGTATCCTCCCCACCCAGGTTCAATTCCCACACGTGACATGTAGAGCTCATAATGAGTATTTCTTGCAATGGCTTCTGAGCCTTGTTGTTTGAGCAGTTCCTCAAGGACCGAAACTTCTATATTCCTTATATGGAATAAAAAGATACTTCTCCTGGAGAAAAAAAAGGGGGAGCCCAGGTTCATATGCTTGCTGTTTTATCCTTTTTAGGGTGGAACTTTCCTAGTACCATGTTTGTTCATGTGGTGTAAATGTCTGGATTATGATGTACTTGGTTTTACGAAGTAATATGCAGCAATTTCAAAAAGAAAGAGTCTTTGAAATTGATAACAGATGTAGGAAAATGAGTAGAAAAAAATTGAAGTAGAAAAAATTACCGTATGAACAACATCATAGGTTGAGAGAACTATTTCTGCCATCACATATCCACTTTCCTCATAGAACTCCATTTTTCGAATAAATTCTCTTGAATTTCGATTTCCGCCATAAACAACAAAGTTGACCAGCTGGTCGCATTGTGATAGTTCATATTCCCAGCTAGATAATGTTGTAGGTGATGTAACAATAAGAATAGGTCGAACCACTTCAAATTCTTTGATCAGTGACAGTATGAATGATATTGTTGTCAAAATGCGTTCCTGCAGAAGATATAATCCATGAGATATTCATTCAAAATTCCTTAAAAAAGATTTTAAAAAGGCATAAAAAACATCTAACAGTGAAACAAAAGTCTGATTAGAATCAGTCACAAGCTTCATGAAAATAGATCATTAATTCTTAAATTATCTAGTAAGGCAGTTGGCACTTGTATGCAGCTTGTTTTGATGATTAGATTAGATATTTTTTAAAGCACCATAGTTTATAAATAATCATTATCATATCAAAATAACCTTGTAAATAATTTGACGATTCTAAACAATATGCAGTATCATTCCGAAAAAAATTGTTCCTAAGCATAAAGTTAAATTGTTAATTGCACAACCCATAGCTACATGTGACTACTTTCAGACATTATAAATTCACAAGTAAGAACTCTGAAACACGAAAAATGTAAGAATTAGGATAAGATTCCTTTCAACACCATTATACAAATGGGTGAAGAGGTAAACAAACATAGGAGGTGAAAGCACAAAAGATCCATGCAAACAATTACAAACATGAGTATGTCAAATCAACAACAAAGCATTAGAAAAACACAGTAAGTGGCGAAGTTATAAGTTGCCTACTACATATGAATTGACACACTGATTGCAATGAAAAATGAAGAATTCTCCCCAAGAATGTCCTAAGAGCTTCCTTATATGCACTTTTCCCATAACTCTCAAATCCGCTCATTCACTTCCATTAGCATGCACTACCAGCTTTTAGCTCCTTCTCTACATTGGGTGCTCTAGGTAAGTATTTCAGTTGAGAAACTATCTTCTCAAAATATTCAAGTTCTCTCCTTTAGCAACTATCAAGACAGATGATCCATCAAATGGGAATAAGCAAAACAGAGATCCATTTTGCCACTAACCGTCCAACATATATTTAGATCATAAATATATAATGCCACATAGGTAAACATCTATTGCAATATCAAACAAGTAGAAGGCACTCTTTGCGGATAAATTTTTCATCAAAATGTCCTTATTTCTTAAATCAATGTTATGGGTTAGTTGATACATCATTAAGTCCTATAACTGTATGTGGAATTAGGCTTCCTTAGGCATACTCATAGCCCTAGTTGCACGAAATGCTGAAATGTTTGGAAGTTTTCAAAACGGGTACAGCTGGAAATGCAAACCCTAGAAAATGGAAACATTGACCGAAACATTGGGCATATGTATGTATGTGTCTAAGTTTGTTTACAAATAAGTTAATAACACATTATTTTGTGTATGTATGTATCTTGCATATCTCGCGTTACATATGCATGCTATGTTGCACGAAGCTTCTAGGAACCCGACATTTTGGGCTGTACTCGTACCCGAAACTCTGAAACTCGACCATCATGTAATCACCTAAGAGAATTAATATAGACTTGGTATTCTTTCTAACTTGTCATATATGGGTCTTATTCTCTTTTCTCCTACAAGATAATGTGTTATTCACTTATTTATATATTTATTTATATATACATATACATATATGATGTTTCAGCGAACATTTCCATTTTTGGGAGGTCACGTTTCTAAACATACCCATTTCAGAAACTCTGAAATCTTTCTTCTCTTCATGCAACTCAGTGTGTATGTAATTTTTTTACAAATAAGTTAATAACACATTATCTTTTCAGGAAAAAGATAATGAGACACATAAATGACATTTTAAAAGGAAAACCCAATCTATACTAACTCTTATAGATGATTACATGATTCAAAATCCAAAATTATCCTTTATAGATAAAGGTTGTATATCCAAGATTCAAAAATCAGCCTTTATATATGAGAATTTACATCCAAAATCAACCTTTATACATGGCAATATGTGCTGAAAATGAAATAAAACATGAGTTACTAACATGTACAATTACATACCTTACAATCCTCATCCTCATTAATAAAAATACAACAAGGTGCTTTTTAGTAGAACTAGAGTGTGGATTGATTAGAGATAATTTAGTTTATGGAGCAATTAGAAATAAAATTTAGTGGTAGATTAAATCTCTTTTGGCCATAGAAGGGCCCCGCACTCTCGTTGAGTGTTTGAGTGAGCCCGTTGAAGCAAAAAAGTCACGGAATGAGTCAGATTAGAGTGGAAACAAGGCAGATTTGTTGGTCAAAGTTGTCATTGATGTCAATATGGCATTGTTGAAGATGCCCTAAAACCTAACTACCTGACTAAACCGTAATCCATTGATGAGCATTGATTAATGCCAAATGCATTAACATTGATTGGATTGCAAACCCTATGCATGGCCAAACCCTAACTCTAAGCATTGATTGAAAACCCTAGCCCTAAAGAGCATTTAAAGATGAAACCCTATAAAAACCCTAAATCCTAACTAATCCTTTTCTAGTTAACCCTAATTCCTAAATGGTGAAATCCTAATTTCTTCCATTATGATTCCCTTGCTCTAAATACCCTAGCTTAATGGCAAAACCAAAAACTAGATACAAACTCTAACACAAAATCCTAGCATGGACAATAAAACCCTAAGTGTAATGGATGAAATTCTAAATAACAAAATATATGCATTACTAAATCCCTTGATGAAAGACAATAACTTAATGCCATATATGTCCTAAAACCCTAAAAGCTATTCATAATAAAAAATAAAAATAAAAATTATTATTTAAAAAGAACCTCAAGGCTCAAAACAATTTTTATCTCCATTCATTAACGTTTTAACATAACAAATTTATACATTGATAAAACCTTTATAAAGCTACCTCCACGTCATGCATAATTATTTTGCAAGGTTAACATATTCAAAAGAAACACTATATAACATAATGTTGGACATATTCGCAGCTCCACGTTAGATGCATTACACGGCTCCACCAATTCAGAGATCAACTCCACCAGTGGAAGTCGGCTCCACCAATTCAAAGGTCGACTCCACCAGTAGAAGTCGGCTCCACCACATACGTGACATGAAAATGAATATAAATACATGTTAAATAACATTTGTTTAAAAACACGGAAACACGAATAAAACTAAGGAATGAAGAGATCCTTCACGTCTCGTGAACGCAAAGAAAATTTGATGCTCATTTATTGATGAAACAGAAGCATGACAAAAGAGCGATCAAAATACACAATTAGTAATATGAAATGTGTGGTGTATTAGCGTAATGGTTCCTATCCCTTGTGTTCTGGCTCAATGAGAATTGGTCGTGGTCGCATTTTCCTAGATCTGAGTGATTCCATATTTGTTGATGCAACTAAGTAACATTTGCTGAAGAGACACTCTCGGAACTGTATGCTTGACTTGTGAACAAAAGTACTTGGACCTATATTATGTAGAGGATTTTGGATTTGTTACCTTAGATGTGGGCCGAAAGAGATTTTTGGACTTGTGGCATAGGGTTGTGTAATGATTGTGGGCCTATGTGCAAACCTGTGGAAAAACTAGTCTCGAACCTGTATTTGGGCAGAATATTTCAGACCTGTCGAAGACTAGTCATAGACTTGTCTCTGGACTGAAAACCACATCAAAATAGATCAACACCTCAACTTTGTTTAGATAAGTTTGCTACAATTTAACTTAAGGCTTTGCATTCTCTATTTTATATATTACTTTGAGCTACAAGCACTTTACATTGAGCAAACTACTCTTCACATGCAAGCATTTCAGTTGCTATCAAACTTTACTTTTGTTTACTAGTACATTTCCATCTAGTTTGACAAATTTGTTTCATGAATACATGCATCATTTCTATGCTACATTGTTATTTTGAATACTAAAGCATTCTATTTTCATTGTCTACTTGAAACAAGTTTATCTACAAGTAACTTATTTGCATCATTTCTAGTTTACTTACAAGCTAATCTCCATTTGAAAGTTATATTTGCAATATCTTGTTGAGCACCATTTCCTTACTTTGAAGCATTGCAAATTTAGTATTTCTTTGGGAGAACATACTTGCATTTCATTTAGGCATTTTAAATTAGCTTGCATTTCTAATTTACCTCCAAGCATAAGCTTGGTTGATAGACATTATATGGAAAAAAACTTTCTTGGAAAATTCTTCCAACTGGTATGAAGTAAGGTAAAGAGTGTGTGACCCTGCAGTTATGGAGGTGCCTTGTCCCCTTGTAGGAATGAAGGCACATGTTGGCTCGTAAAATTGAGGGGAAGGGTACCGTTAACAACACCGTCGTGTCCTCAACCCCTCTTTTTTACAATCACTCCAATTTTTACCCTTTGGCAAGAGTTCGAAAGGAAGATCTCTCACTTAGTTTAGGCATCTAGCTTAAAATTAACGAAGATAATTGCATCTAACCTTAGTTAAGTGCATTTCATATTAACACACTTTACTTTTCAAGTTATTTTACTTGCAAATTATTTATATACTTGTCATGATGAAAATGTTTTAAATTAATTATCTCACTTAGGCAAGTACCATATTATTCATTTTGCAAAAGTGAAGTTTTATCTTGTTTCATGTTGCAAGTCATTTTATTTGCCTCCTTACCTGCTCTAGCATTGTGAATGATTATATTCTGGAACCATTTCTTTGGAAGCAATTTTAAATCTTGCTAACTTCTTCTTGATTGACAGGGTTAATTGTGTTTCACTTTGAAACACTCCATTTTAGAAAAAGTGTTATTTATTTTAAAGCAATATTGATGGCACTGGTCTTATATGCTCATCTTTGATTTATGTGTTGATGGTTATTGAAGTTTATTCCATTTCATATTGCTCATCATATTTACTCATAAGCTCAAGTAATCCAAATTAACCTTAACATCTCCTAGAAACCTTACATCACCTTTTTAACTTAGCTTTTCATTTAGGGACCACCCCCCTTAGCTTGCCTAGAAGAGAGCTTAAACGGAGGGAGTTGGGAATATGTGACAGCCCCATCTCTTAGTTTTGCCACCAATCACACCTTGTGGGGTTAAGGGATTTTCTCACTAACTTAGGTGTGTGTGACAGGCGGCAACAACAGGGGAGAAGAGAAGTTCGAACTAGTGGAGCCTAAAAGAAGAGAAGGGAGCAACAATTATAAATAGAGGAGAAAGGCCTCATTTTTGCATCTTTGACGATTTGACATCTAAACTTGAGTTGTTTAGCCAAGTCGACCAGTGTTATTGAGCATAAGGGATTTCCAAGCCGAAATTCCACCCCTTCCTTCGGTGAACTTCAAGTGTCACCTTAGGAGAAAATTTGGAGAGCTAATTCCGCGCAAATGAGGAGCCATTTCACAGGATGTTTCTCCTAGGGAGCAGAAGGAAATTTGTGGGGCTAAGAGAGGCTAGCAAACATTGGGGTTTTGGACAAATAATTTGCAAAGATTTTCCCATAAGGAGGACGAGTTTTCCCTTGATGATTTACAGGGCTGAGAACACTGCTTTAAGGAGGGCCAAATTTCTCTATTTCAAAGCTTGCGCAGGGGTCATTGGCCATCTTCTGCGTAGTCATAGAGAGCAAGAGCTTGTGGGGATTTAGCAAGGAGAAATAAGGAGGTTTGGAGCAGCTATTTGCAATGGACTTTGGGGGGGGGGGAATTTCCAGCAGTTGTTTGGGGCATTTTGCAGCAATTTCATCTCTACGATTTCTTCAGCCAACCAATTAGAGCCACACGCATTTCTTGGGGTCACCCAGGCACTTTTAATTCAACATGTTATCGCTCAAACTAGCAGGGGGCATAAAAGACCTAAAGGGACAACTGCTAGATCAAGGACAACAATGGAGGCTTAGCCTATTGTCACCTCAGCTAAGACTCCTTACTCTTTATGGACTTTCACCGATGGGAGGAGACCCGGCATATAGAAAGTCACTTGTGAAGGATGAATCAACCAATGGGTGTGAAGTGACCTGAATGATCCTTTTCCTAGAAGGGGGCTTAAGCATAGAGCTTACTTGTTTTTTAAGCAAGGTACAAATATTTCTAGGATAAGCAGGTGAGTATTTGTGGGTTAGGTTAGAGGAATATGCCTTATAAAGGAGTTTCCCAATCCTAAAATCCTTATTGAACTTGACTTCCCGGAGGGTTCTTGAAGAATTGACTTTTCAAAGGTGTGGGACCACACAAGACCAAGTGGACCCAGCCTAGGTTAAGGGGAGAGAATCTAGCAACCAATGATGTTTTTAACCCAAACAAGGAAGGGGAAAGGATCAAAGCAAGAATTTCCATTTAAACGTATCAAATTGATCCTATGAGGTGCTAGCCTAGGGAATATCAGGGCAAAGTTTGATCACAGAGCTAGGACTTGGGTTATCTCACAACTCCACTGTCGGAATGGCTTCAAAATTGGAGGAGGCCTTGAGGAGACACCAACGTAGTAGAGGCTAGGAGATCGAATGTTTTATTGGGCTATTTTGTCGGGAAAGTGATGCCCCAGGTGACCCAACTTGGTTAGACCTAGAAGAGAGGGAAAGGTGGAGAAAAATATTCTGAGTGATCGCCTATTGGAGGACCAGTGCCTTAATCCCTTGGGAAGAATGTATTCTAGGAGAATGATAAGAAAGGACTTCATATCTCATTCAAGCAGGCCTTAAGGACTACTTCTCTTTGCAAAAAGAGATGGCTTATCAAGATAAATTCACCGGTAGAATTATTCCTAGGAAATTTCATTCAGCATACATGGACCATATATTGAGAGATGTTATATAGAAACAATAATTCAACAATTTCGCAATTATGCAATTAGCCCTAGTACAACGAAAATACCACTCAATGCGTATGACAAAGTAAAACAAGAATAACATTAACTGTGTGTACTTACATGTAAGAGAACATATCCAACCATCAACAATTTGACAATAAAGAAGCTCCAAGATAAGATAACCCAATCCAAACATCAAAATTGATCCATGCTCCAATTCTTCATCCCAAAAAAAGTGTAAAATGCTCAAAGAGAAGAGTGATCCAATCCAAAGTGATGATGAGAAAATTAACTCATCTCACTTGTATTTATACACTAATTAGGAGTTCGAATTAGTCTCTTAGACCTACATAAGCCCCAAAAAAAAATAATGTGCTAATAACATAACTTTTGTTGACAAACCCACCAAACTAGCTCATGAATGAAGTAATAAGCCTCTCAAGAAGTCAAATGATAAACAATGCATGTTGTAGGGCCCTCTAAGAGGCCTGATAAGGTCCATACGTGCCATAATGAAGGATAGGACCCTCAAAAGTGATGTACGATGGGGTGGCCCCTTGTTCTCCAAACAATAAATCCGTGGTGCTCCCAGTGGGTGTGGGGGCACAATAATAACTTCATGGGTTTCCAAATGAGTCGAAGATGCCTGTAGACCATTTGTAAGGGCTCAAATGATGGTGTAGGTAATGCCACATCATCCTAAGTGTCCTGGGTCAGCTGCCAAGTGCATGGTACAGCTGTGGGGCTGGCTGGGCAAAGGTGAACCAGGTGCATCTTCCTCGTCCAACAAGTGGATCTCGAGCCAATCTCTAAACATCTCTGGGGATCCATGGAGTCTTGTCTACTATTGTGGAGGCCCAAGGCTCTCAACACACACCCTACGTGTGCCAATGTAGCCCTCGGGAGGGTTAGTGTTGATTTGGGGTAGCATCGGATGTGCTCTAGCCATGAAAATTGGAGAGGCTAAAGCACATGAGATTTCCAAGACCCATAAATGGTTTGGGGAAATTTTGCCTGGTGAAGGAGATATTAAAATAATTAATATTTTTAATGGGTTCCTAAGTCTAAACTTAGGAAAATAAAAAATATTAATGAGTATTAATATAAAATTGGGTTAGAAGGTTCTAAATGACATGGATCAAGCCAAATCCAATCTTAGCTGTTGATTAGAGATGTAATCTCGGTCGTTGAAAACTCAACAAAAAAAGTATAAGAGGAGGCTTGAGGGTCAGTTGGAGACACGCCAGAGTGATCAGTGAGTTCAATTTTCTAGAGCAGGGTTTGCTAAGAGAAATCAAACCAGTGATCAGAGTTGCAGCGAGGGGCAGTGAGTACGAGGCACAAAGGCAGAGATAGTGTCGGAAGACTAGCGCAGAAGCAGAGAGGTAGACAAAAAGCTGGAGGGAGCCACGCAAAGAACAGAAGGGCCTGTGTCATCCATGCAAAGGCTGCAAAAGTGACGAAGGGTGCCAGAGATGTTGCGCAAAGCCTCAAAGCGCTGACGCAATGGGTTTCTGGTTGGCGCAGAGGCCAGGAGGGCCGACGCAGTGCTTCAGATTGTGCTAGAGAGGGTTTCATGGGGCAGAATTTCAGAATATCTGCTTCTGAAGATAGGTAGTACTGCTAGATTTTTTATCTCTGTCGGGTGAGCCGGTTTGGCACCTAGTGTACTCAAGAAACACTACTTAATAATAAAACCCTCAGAACTACTGCATCGGTTTTCCCAAGTTGGGTTTTTCCGAGGACGATTGTCCAAAATAACAATGTCCCTTGTGTGTTTGTTCATTTCTTTCAACTGTTGATCTGTACATGGTTGAGACTGTATTGTGTTTATTTCAGTGTTTATATGGTTAAATAACTTGTTAGTAATTAAACAAGTAGGCAAAATAAACCAGAGAATACAGATAAAATTTCTAACAGGTAATACTTATAAGTTTCAACAGTTAGGACCCCGTATAGGGAGACCAAACCCAAGATGGAGACTGCCTGCAATCCTTCATAAGATCCAATGCGTCCCCTAGCCTTCCAGTACAATAGGTCATCATGGAAATCAAATAAAATGGCTTATAAACCATGGACCACAATTGGGGATTTCCTAATGGCCTGTCTTTCCATAATGGGCTTTGACATGTGCTAATATCTCCAAACTCCAAATGGGGTTAACCAAGTATCCCATTAGGTGGTTTCAACTTCTAAAGGGGATAATATGTCCAAGGTACATACTCTAAAAGGTGGTGGTATGTGATAAAGAGATTAATGGAGTAGGGGATGAGAAGGGGCAGTCTTGGGCCACATGTTGGGGTACAAGGGTAGCTAGTAAAAGGGAAGCCCACACTTGGGTATATAATGTATAGGAAGGCACAATCGTGGTACGTGACGTGCACCAGCCTTGATTTTTCCACCCTTCTTGATACGCCTTTTGCCTTTTTATGATTTTTCCTTAATTAATTGCTCGAGGTTCAAGGGGTAAGAGCATGATGTGTGAGTTATAGCAATGGATACCCCATTTTAAGGTAGGGCGGTTCATTGCCCACCAGGGGTTGGGACAATCATGGATTCCTATATGATGAAGGAGGCTCATAGAACCTGTAGGAACTGGGTGATGGCCATGATGATGGGGTAGAGATCATGTGTTGGCTTTTGCCCACGTGCTAAATGTGTTTGTCCCGACCATATTTTGCATTTTGTGGTACGTTTTCCTGTCGAATGTGGCCAATTTTGCTTTTGCTTTTCTTTTTACCTGCATCAACCCCCGAGGCATCATTCCAAGCTTGACCCAAGGTATGGATAAGGGGAAGAGGAGAGCTAGCCCTATGTGGACCCAGTGGAGGAATGTGGACCCAGGTGGGAGATGAATGGGGTAATAATGAGTGGAAAGGGGGTAATATATGTGGATGAGGGAGCGGGACCAGGCAACCAAAATCAGGGTTTCCCATGAAATACCATCCCTAAAGCTAAATGGTCAGTAAAAGAGATCCCACAGGACTAGAATCCAAGGTTAATAATCCAAAGAGGACTATGGGACAAGAGCACAAACCTAGCCCATTCTTTCCACCAAATCTCCCCATTCATCCATGCCCAGAAGTGTCCATGATAAGCAAACTACAATACTCAATTACCAAATGAAAAGGCATAGCTTTAGGTTTGAGAGGCCCACCTTCAAACATACGATCATGGCAGATGGGTGAGGGACCACATGCCTGCCTCAAGTGGTAGAAAAATGGCACAATGAGCCAGTTGGTGGCAGCAAGGGGTTGTTGGTTGTCGACTGAGAACCACCTTGGAGAAAAAAAATCTCTTAGGGATATCACCCACAAAATTGTGGGTAACACAACCCAAACCCTTTCTGGGTTTTGGTGGGTTTCATGCTAGGAGGCTCCAGTTAATTTGGCCGAATTTTCTGAGCACTTTTGAGGGCCCCAACACAGGGTGGATTTCAGCCAGCAATAGTAGTTTTTACCAAGCAAGTCGCAGTTCCTCCTGGGGACCTTTCTCGCATTTGGAGCTATTGTATTTACACTTGGGTTTTTTCATAGCTTCTAGTAGCAAGACCAGGTTCCATTTATACCACTAATGTACTCATATTTTTCAATTTAATACCATGGCTCGTAGTTCTTCCTGGGGACCTTTCTAGCATTTGGATCTATTGTATTTACACCTGGGTTTTGCCATAGCTTGTAGTAGCAAGACCAAGTTCCATTTCTACCACTAATGTACTCATATTTTTAAATTTAATACCATGGCTCAGATCTTTGGCACTATTTTATGTGCGTACTAATTGTGGTTGTGTATCAGAATTTTATTCTTCTTGTAGTTGAGTGCATGTATTTGATATTCATTGTTATTTCCTAGTTAGGAACATTACATCCTTCTCTTGCACAATGAAGTAGGGCTTGTTTACTAGCCCTCCTTGGCTACCACTTCTTCACTTCAAGGGATCAACCAATAGGCCAACCAATTTGTCTCTCACAACAGACTTATGCTCCTTTATAGGTTTGCACTTAGGGCACCCAAGACACAATCTACCTTCCCTCAAAAAAATACACAAGATACCCTCCAAACTCTGTCTAAACTGGACACTACACCAACCTAGCAACCATCAACTTAGTGTTGAATTTTCTAAGTCTATCCGTTAGAAAATTAATCTGTATTCTGCTAGTTTATTTCTTCTACTTGTTTAAATTCAAACAAGTTATTTAATACATTTAAATACCGAAATAAACACAATATAGTCACAACATCTGCAAATCATCAACTAAAAGAAAACAAGCACACAAGTGACACCGTTATTTTTGGACAAATGTCCCCGGAAAAACCCAATGCGGGAAAACCCGTCCAGCTATTCAGAGAGTTATATTATTATGCAGTCTATCTGAGTACAACTGGGTGCCTAACCGGCTCACCCAACAGAGAAAAATACATGGCAGCAATACCTCTATATTCGGAAATAGGTATTCAGAAAACCTGTCCCACGAAACCCTCTCCGGCACAAGTGAAGCTCAGCGTTGGCCCTTCTGGCCTCTGTGTCAGTGTCCTGTTGACCTGCGTTAGCCCCAGGACCCTCCACGTCAACCCTCTGAGGCACTGCGCAGCGTCAGGGAGCCTCTGCGTCACTCCCTCTGCCCTCTCCGTGGATGACACAGTCCCTTTGGGCTCTGCGCTGTCTCTATTGGGCTCTGCGTAGCCTGGACTGGCTATTGCTCTCGCTCTCTCTGCTTCTGCGTTGGTCTCCTATTATTGTCTCTGCCTCTCTGCCTCGTACTCACTGCCCCTCATTGCTAATCACTGATTCAACTTTGCTTAACAACCCCGCTCCAGCAAAATGAATCACTGATCACTCTGGTGTATTCTCCAACTGACCCTCAAGCCTTTTCTTATACTTTTCTCGTTGGTCCATCAACGACCGAGATTAATCCTCCAATCAACGGCTAAGATTAGATTTGGCTTGATCCATGACTTTTGGAACCTTCTAACCCAGTTTTATATTAATACCCATTAATATTTTATTTTTCCTAAGTTTAGACTTAGGAACTCCATTAAAAATATTAATTATTTTAATATCTCCCAAACCGGGTACAATCTGTCCAAATCATTTATGAGTCTTGGAGATCTCATGTGCTTTAGCCTCTCCACCAATTTTCATGGCTAAAGCACATCCGATTCTACCCCAAATCAACACTCTCTCTTAGTGAGGACTCTGCTCTAGTAATACTCCAGACTGAGCATCACCCTGATCATCCGGCACCAGTACCTTTGCTGATGCTAGGCCTCCCCGCCCAACATCCTCTACGCTTCTACATCCTGTACTATTGCCCATGGCCCTACCACTGCCACTGTTGCATCTGTACGAAAGCGCCCTTTGCATCCATGTTGTTGTTGGTCCATCCTGCCAACACTGCATCTAGACCGCATCCCCCTCTCATCATGTTGCATCGTGCTAAAGCATATTGCTACAGCGCTGCAACTCAGCTACTGAGAGGTATGTTACTGATCCACCCAACTTTGACATCCCTATGAGGCTAAAAACACTCGTGATGTTGAAGCTCTCTCTGCCGCTAACAAGTGCTCCCTCTACTGCACTTTCCGCTGCTGCAACAACTCCCTGCATCTCGCACCATTGCACACCTCTCTATGCCATCCTGCACTGGTGCAACACTCTCGTGTGGTATGAAACCAGCTCACAAAAAGATAGAGAAGATAGATCAACGCCTTAGAATTCAGCCTCTTTGAGGGGGCAATCTCCTTTACATTACACAAATGAATGATTCTTTTCTGATTCAAATGACAAAACCTCCTTTCTATATATAGGAGTCTAAGGAGTCACAATATAACCCAGCCGACCTAACAATAATAATATAAAGGCACAAAAATAACAATAGAGGGATTCTATGGGGCACAGTAATAACAATATGGGGACAATAGGGGCACAACAATATTAATAAGGGATACAACTACAATAGTAATGGGGTAATCACTAGTATTATAGGGACCTAACATGCCCTCTCCTTCAAAAAGTGTTGTCCTCAACGCTTGGAATAATTTGGATTTTTTGTATAAAATTCTCATCCTCCCATGTGGAATCTCAGCGGATAAGTTCTTCCACTTGATGAGATACTCCGAAATTGATCGATTTCATAGCTGTCGAGTTCTTATTTCTGTGACTGCTTCCGGTTCCAATATAATTTTTCCTTCCTCGTCAAGTTCTGGCAATATTTTTGAACTGGGAGCTTGTCGCCTATAACCTTCTTGAAACATGAAACATGGAAAACTGGGTGCACTCAAGAAGCTGCAGGAAGCTCCAATTTGTATGCCATAGTACCAATCTTTTACAACACCTTGTACGGACCATAATACTTTGGTGATAATTTCTTATACTTCTTAGCTTGCTTGAGGGACATTTGTTTATATGGTTGTAGCCGTAGGAATACCTAATCACCTACATCAAAACTTCTTTCGCTGCAATGTTGACCTATGTGTTGTTTCATTCTATTCTGCGCCAACACGAGGTTATCCTTTAAGACTTGGAGGACTTGTTGTTGATGCTCGACGTGATGTTCCACTGCTTGAACCTTAGAATTTTCTCTTAAATATGATGTGATGGATGGTGGCTGATATCCATAAAGTGCCATAAATGGGGTCATTTCTGTTGCTGTATGGAAGTGTTATACCACAATTCAGCTAGAGGCAACCATTTGACCCATTGTGTCTGTTTATCAGAGACAAAGCAACGAAGATATCATTCCAAACATTTGTTTACTATCTCAGTTTGCCCATCAGATTGAGGATGATAAGATGAGCTATGAGCTAACTGAGTACCAAGACAAGAAAATAATTTTGTCCAAAAATTTCCGGTGAAAATGGGATCTCTGTCACTTACAATAATCTTTGGATTTCCATGTAGCTTTTGAATTGTTTCCATAAATGCCGTAGAAACTGTACTGGATTTAAATGGATGTAATAATGAACAAAAGTGTGCATACTTGGTAAGTCTGTCAACTACCACCTTGATGACACTCTTTCCCTCAGACTTGGGTAAACCTGTGATAAAATCCATTGAAACCTCCTCCCAACGTTGGCCTAGAATGGATAAAGGTTGTAATAGACCCGGGGTCTTCATTGTTTCAACTTTATTTTGTTGGTAAACCAAACATTCCGCCACAAACTTTTGAATATTCGATTTAAAGCCATCCCAAAAAAATTCCTTCTTAACCCTATGGTAAGTTTTTAAAAATCCTGAGTGCCCTCCTAAGGGAGAAGTGTGCAATTCCATAAGAATCTTTTGTTGAGTTGGAAATCGTACAGAGGTATAGCGATATTGGTACCATAACGAATCATTTGCCAGCTAAATGTATCAGATGTACTGAATCTTGTTGTAACTTTCGAATAAGTGCCCACACTTCTTCATCATTCTTCCATTCCTCCCTTGCTTTGTTTATCCAATCTGGTTGGATAATAGAAATGGCGCACAACAATGCTTCCACATCCCTATCCTTTCTTGAGAGTGCATCTGCCACCACATTTTGCTTCGCCTTTTTACAGATGATTTCAAAGTCATAACCCAACATCTTTGTGATTCACTTTTGTTGCTCTTCAGAGGATAATCTTTGTTCTAAAAAGTATTTAAGGCTAACACGATCTGTTTTTACCTTGAAGTGTCTTCCCATTAGGTAGGGTCGCCATTTCTTAAGTGCATGTAGTATTGCCAACATTTCCTTCTCATAAATAGCTTTGTATAAAAACTTTCCTTTGATTGGACAACTTTCAAAAGCAATGGGTCTTTCATCTTGCATTAAAACAACACCAATTCCATTTCCTGAAGCATCACATTCCACAATAAAGGTTTTTGTGAAGTCCGGTGGTTGGCACATTGCCTCTTTAAGATGTTCGAAGGCCTTTGTTGCTTCTGGAGTCCATGAAAATGCATCTTTCTTCAATAATGTTGTTAGAGGTGCTTTTATTCTCCCATAATTCTTAACAAACTTGCGATAATACCTTGTCAACCC